>PVHP010003136.1:12674-58057 GCA_004024765.1 Zapus hudsonius | reverse complement strand
CCAACTGAGCATAGAGGAAATTGAATCATGGAAGACTGTTTATAAAGGTATGGGTCTGGGCAGAGAAACAAGGAGAGTGTATGCCTGAATGCTGGCCCTAGAGGATCACTACCAACCATTACTAAACCTGGACCTCACTGGCAAGAGGGGGGCAGGGCCTGCACATGGCGACAGAGTTGTATGACAGGAGCTGGTCTCTGCAGTCAGCCTACAGAGACCCTGCAGGGGAACTGGGCACAAAACTTAGAAACCTTATGTTCCTGCTTCTCTTTAATTTTTGCCAGTGACCCCATCAGTCAAGTGAGGTACAGGGCTTGAGGGAGCTGGTTAATGTACATTGGGATTGTTCTGGGCTCAGAGCAGGAGAAGGAGCACATGTAGTGGATATGGAGATACAAGTAGAAAACACCTGGACAGACAGACACACACACACACACACACACACACACACACACACACACACACACACACACAGCCTGCTCTTGATTTTGCCCTGCTACCAGATATGTATAGACACATTTTCCCTCTGCTCGTTTTGTGTTCTTCTATCTTGTTGATTTGCACCTTGTAGGGCCCAGAGATAGGCAGCCTGATGTGAGATGTGAGAGAAGGGAATCTTAATGATCACTAGCCAGACAAAATACATTTGTATTAAAGTCTGAGTATGGCATCTGGGTGTCACAGCGTGAGCTCCAATACATCAGCTTCTAAGAAGGGCTTTTATGTAGATTGAAAATGACTCACAGAGCTCACTGCCATAAAGATTTATCATTACTTTGACCTTGGTATTTTCGTACAAAGAAGTCTAAATTACAACCTTAGAAAGCTATAGCAATTCTCTCTCCATTAAAAACAGAATGCAAATCAAAGACTTTCTGTGATATTACATCTGATCGCTTCTTCATGAGTCCAGGTGCAAAGGTGCCTCCCTTACTCAGTTTCCTCCCTGGGCTCCCTTTCCTGCAAGTGATGCTCTCTTCCTATTGGCCTCATGTCCTGGTTTAGCATTTTCCTGCATTTCAGCTTTGGCTTCATTCAAAATATAAGGCAGGTACTGCAAAATGTGCAGAAAGGATCAACGCCTTTAACATTAGTCATGTAAAACAACACGGGTCCTTGGGATGCTGCAGGAACTGATGGAGGCGGAAGATGGATGATGCACAGGCTCCCTCCACACATCCCTGGGGAACATGCAGCCTACAGCTGTTACTGCCTGCTCAGTCCCCAGTCCTCTCTGCTGAATCCCCTCCAGGTGCCAGAAACAGGTGGGATATGCTTGAACAAATGGTCTACCAGCTTGTCATTCAATTTTTCTCTCTTTTTTTTTTGCATGTGTGGTGTGCAGTTTGTATGTGCTGTGGGTGCGTGTGTGTATAGGTGAGTGCATGGAGACCAGACCCTGGGTGTCTTCTTCTATCCCCTTCTACTTTATTGAGGCCGAATCTCTCACTTGAACTCAGAGCCCACCTATCCATCTAGTCTACCTTGCCAGTTTGTCCAGGGAATTACCCTGACTTGCAGGTAACCACGCCTGCCTGGCATTTACATGGGTTCTGGGGATCCAAATTCAGGTTCAAACATCTGTGTGTAAGTATTAAAATAGCACATACTGAGCTATCTTCTTCTGATACTTCATTTTTTAAAATACTTTAGATGAGCTAAGGGTTTTAGAAGGTTGTGATTTTTTTAAAAATGTGGGGCTGGGCATGGTGACACCCACTTTAACCATGGTACTCAGGAAGCAAAGGCAGGAGGATCACTGTGAGTTCAGGGCCGCTTTGAGACTACATAGTGAATTCCAGGTCAGCCTGGGCTAGAGCGAGACCCTACCTGGAAAAACAAAAACAAGCAAACAAAATAAATAAAATTTTAAATGTGAGTTTTGTTTTGTTTTACTATGCTTTATTTCAAGGTAGCTATTTGGGTCCTCGAAGAAGACAAATGTGAGAAGACAGGCCCAGACCTGGTGTCTGATAAATCTCTTCAGTGATCTTAAGAAGACATCAAAATTTCTTAAACCCACGTTCTTTCACAACAGGAGGAAGGGGTTAGCTGAGTTCTGAGTGCTCTTCTCGTTCTAACACTGAACGTACGTACAGGGCAGCCGTGACCTCACGTAGCTAGTCCACACTGAGTTGAGGTGAAAAGCACACACCAGGTTCCAAAGACTCAGCAAAGCAAATGCAGAATTTCTCCTTGACTAACAGTCTAATAGTGAGTATATATTGAAAAGGTAATAGTTTAGGCATATTGGGTTAAATAATATAAACAAGATAATTTTATGTATTTGCTTTTTTTCATTTAAACATGTAACCACTAGAAAAAAGTTTGAGCTGCACATGTGTCTTACATCTATTGCTACTAGACAGACTTTCAAAGATATGTCTCTGAGTCTATTTCTTTTGCATGCAGGTTAAATTCTAGAAAACACAAAGCAGTTTTTGCTTGAAAAAGAGTTACAGTATTTTCCATTCAAAGCTTTTTTTTTTTAAGCAAAGATTTCCTGTCACATTGGCTAAGTAGAGGGAGGAACATCATTGAAATGTCATTCCTTCTCCTTTGATTGGCGCTGTGGTGGCAGTCTTTGGGACTTAGAACAGCAGAACATTTCCAGATTCCAGCCACATGGAAAAGGATGGTCCCCAGCAGGCATCATGTCTTCACTCCGTAAATGCCAAGTCTTTGAAAACTACCTAAATGCTCAGCTCATGAGATTCAAAGGACACATGTTCAACGACCACTTCCTGCTGTGCTGTAGCTCTGGCCAAATAAAGTACACTGCGTATGGACAAGGCACCAACTTGTACCTGAACTCTGGACATAAGTCACAGGGAGGGAGGATTCAGAGGCAGGAGCACAAAGCTTTGAGGATAATGACGGGAAGAACACTTAGGAGCAGATGTGAGAGGCAATCGTAGTCTGAGTGCTGGATGGAAGCCATGCTTTAGCGAAGCCTCTTCTTGTCCAGCTGCGATATGTATATGTCCCCCCAACTGGAGGCTCTCACTGGAGTCTAGTGCAGCCCCTCCAGCCCCCCTCACTCTCTCATGCATACAAACTTTTGCTTCTTCGAGAGAGAAGGATTCCTCATTCTCAGGGGACAACTACCAAAACTGAGTTTCTTCTGCTTAAAAAACAAATGTGTTGAATCCATTTCTTCTTTCATATCTCGCAGGGAAAATGAAGAGACTTCAATTCTACTAAGAGTCTACTAGGCAAATGTGACAGTCAGTCAGTCCCTGTCTCCCCTTCTCTGCACTCCTGTTCTTTCTTCCTGGGTTTTTACCACCAATGTCTGTCTGCTGGATTTCCTAGTCCCTGACTGGCATGCATGTCTGGAACCAGACTTCCTCCTTCCCACTTTCCCCTTCCACCCTAAGGAGGACCCTAAGGAGGGGCCTGGAGGAAGTATGATTTTTGTTCATTCACGAGGTTCCAGGGCTTGGGAGTGGGCACCTTGAGCTAGAGCTGTGCAGTTCCTTGACTAGAAAACCAAAAAGAGAATTCTTTGGGTAAATTTACAAAGTCTGAATTAATCTTTCTTCTCTCCCCTCTCCCTCATCTTTTAGCCTCATGCTGTCCTCTCCCTCCTCTTCCTCTCCTAATTCATTTCAATTTTCCTGACTCTGATCATTACAAAGTTACTTCAGAAAGAAACAAGGAGACCATGCTCTTCCTAGGCTTGTTCTTCAGTTCTCTTTACAGGTGTTTTAAACACCTGAAACACCTATCCAGTAGTGTGAGATTAGCAGAAAGCCACTCAAAAGTATCATATGCAATTACTTTAAGAATCTAGACTTCCTTAGCAAGTTCTATAAAATGAGAATTAAAATCCAAAAGCAAGTGAACTGCAAATAAAAGGGAAATTTGACTTACAAAGGATATTACCTCTGGGCTAACATTTACATTTCCTTTTCCTTTCCTTATATAATACAGAATAGACACATGGCTCTATGATAGGTTCTAAGGGAAGTCCCTGCACTTTTTAATTTTTTTCTGTGATGTTGCCAGGACAAAGACTAACCCTACACAACCTAAGGTGCAGGCACATGGCCGTAAGAATGTGCCGCAAGTTGACTGTCACCAAGCTCTATGCTACTCCTCCCCTGCAGCAAGTCTGGAGGTTACCCAGTCTCCACCCCATCCTCTCCTCTCAAGGAAGCCTGTCTTGTGTTTTTCCTAGTGCACAGCTCCCAGCAGTTGAGCTTCCTTTGCAAGGAATGAAAGCTAGCTCCAATATCACCTTGCCCCAAAGATCACTGCTGGGAACTAAGGAGCTAGCTCATCTGTAAGGATTCCAGATGGTTAAAAGGGTGCATGGCAGAGACAGCCAGGAGGATGTGTCTGCCATGGCTGCCTCTTCACTCTTCCCCTGGAAGATGGTGGGCTGCTTGAGTGTCCAGTGAGCCTTGTACTCTATGACATCTTCGTAAGTATCCTGGTAGCAGGTTAGCGAATGGTGCGTGTGGTGTTATGTAACTGATAACCGTGCTTACAGTTTAGACATCTCTGTGTACTTATCCAAGACTGTTAAAAAAAAAAAAAAGGAACAAGGGGAACAGACTTCTTTTTTTGCTCTCCAGTGTGCTGTGCTGGAGAAAGAGTGTTTTTAAAATAACTGACTTGCTCTGTTTCTTAAGGTTTAAGGTAAAACTGCAGGTGCATGTAAGTTGTAAGAAAGAGCCTAAACGCTTCATTCGATTTTTTTCCCACTGGTAACCTTTGGCCCAATGTAATCAGGAAATGAGGACATTGACATTAAACAATCTGAAGGACCAATTCAAATGTCACCAGTTTCACATTTTCTTGAGCACGTGTGTGTGTGTGTGTGTGTGTGTGTGTGTGTGTGTGTGTGTGTGTGTGTGTGTGTGTGTGTTCTATGCAGTTTGGCCACATCTGTGAGATCTGCTCTGCTTTTGAACCTGTTTAGTCCTTTCTGTGTGGTCCCCAGTAAACTTCTTGACTTCCCAGAGAAGTTCAGGTTTCCTCATTTGCAAGCTGCTAAGCTGTGTTCTCCCAGGGGTGGCTGGTGTGAGGAAGAGGATGTGCTGCACTTCCAGCAGACTGACCTTGCAGTTCCCTTGTTCTCTCAGTGATAGGGGGCTTTCTCGGGTGTTCTTGCGGCAGTAACTTGACTTGTAGTAATGAATCAAAGGGGTTCCTTCCTCAAGGGAACATATGGAACCCTGCAGCCCGCGGGCCCTGCGTGGGCTCACAGCTCCCTCAACCCCTCCCCTGGACTTGGGAGCCTGTGTGGCTTTGGAATCAAAAGAGTAGGATGGAGTGAGAAAACGAAAACCTGTGAGAAGGCGGGACACAGCCAGTAACCTTGATGGCTCAAGACAACTCTAAAAGAGCTTAGGTACTGCGCAGCAGTGACGCACTTTTGACATTCCCATGGGGCTGTGACAGAGAGCTGACTGCATCCTCAGAAGGTTGTGCGGCTGGGGGGGGGAGGACCCGCACCTTAGAGGACGTGGGGAGCAGGTGCACAGGACATCCAAACATGATGCGAGGCTCAGAGGGTTCAGTCAAGTCCAGGACCCTCTGCCACCCCCAGTCTCCTCCCATGGCCGCCAAAGGGCTCCCCAGGGCTGGGAAGGCCAGTCACCCGCGGACAAAACAGTCAACTGAAGCCCCCCCCCCCCTTAAGATTCCTTAGACTGATGGCAGAGGTCTCTCCGAGGAGATTTATCCGCCTGGCACCCCGGGTGCGGGGGGATCGTGGGCGCCTTTGGAAGAAAGGGGTGGCTTCAGGCAAGGGACCGCGTGGTGGCCATGTCATCCCTGCGCCGCGTCAAGCTCGGGGAGCAGGCCCCCGCCCGCGGACGCCGAGCCGTTTCCAAGTTCAAGTCTCCCCGGCGGGGTCTCGGCCGCGAGGACTCGGGCGCCGCGGAGGAGGAGCCGCGCCGGGGCCGGCGTCGCCCTGACTCCTCCTCCCGGAGCGCGGGCCCGGCTCTTCCTCCCCGGCGTCCCCGGCTCCGGGTGGCGGCGGCGGCCGAGCGGGGAGCTGGGCGCGGCCGTCCCGTGCAGCCCCGCCGAGCCGCAGAGCGCCCGGGCCATGCTCCACGCCGCGACGCCGGGCGCCTGAGCCCCGGGAACGGGTGAGCGCCAGCCCCAAGCCCGCAAGACTCCGGGGACCCGCAGCCTGGGGAGCTGGGGGGTCCGCGGAGGCCTGGCGCTGCCCACGCGCGATCGGCCGGCCCTGGAAGCCGCCGGGGGTCCCTCGCGCCGCGGCGGGTCGGGCACCGTCGCCCCGGGCCGGCTGGAAGCGGCGGGTCGCTCCGGGGACGGGCGGGGAGGGGCGGCGGGAGGAGGGGCCCGGGCGGCCGGCGGGCGGGAGGATGCGCCGCGCCGCGCCGCGCTTTTGTCGCCGCTGGGCCCCTTCCATATGGAAATGACGCTCGCGCGGGTCCCCAGTCGCGTCCTTTTGAAGGACGCCCGCCGGGAACCGCGGCGCCGGCTGCGGAGGCTCGTCCCGCGCCCGGAGCCCTAACAAAAGCGCCTCCTTTGCCTTGCAGAGCACCGGGGACGCGCGGCCGGCGCTGCGGGCGCTCCCGAGAGGCCGACGGAAGGTAGGCGCGGACGGCGGGGGCGGACCGGGACACCGGCCGGGGGTCGGGGCGGTCGGCGGCTGGCGATGGGCAGGTGGGGCCGGGGCCGGGCGGAGGTGGTCAAGGGCCGGGTGGCCGCACACCTCTGCCTCTCGGACCCGCGGCGCCACGCGGTTTGGGCACCCCTGGCACTCCAGTGGCCGCTGCGGCTCAGAACTGAAAGCTGCTAGTGTGTGGTTGGCTTGGGAGTGGGCTTGGGTCCCGGAGGGAACAGACACCGTGCTTGTTCTCTTGGCTTCTGCCACCCCGGCAGCCCCGGGATTGCGAAGCTGGAGAAGCCTGCGTGGGGAGCCCCGAGGTGTGAGCCTGCGCTCACTGCTGAGAGCGCAGAGCTATTTCCAGTCCTTAAAGTGGAGACTTTAGAAGGTGCGTGGGATCCGCGCAGGTAGAGACTTTCCGGGTGCAGATCCCCGGAACGGGAAGGAGGGTAGGCACGATGACACTTGCTCTAAAAGCCCTGATCGCCAGGGCAGCGGAGTGGAAAAGTGGGGTGTCCGAGAATAAGCGTCTAGGGCTGATGTGTGGGCTTCAACCGCTGGCAAACCAACCCCCATTTAAAAAAGAAGAAAAAGAAAAGAACACAGTGCCAACAGCCTCTAGTTAAAGCTCTCTCTATTAAGGGACCGAAAGGAGCAATTTTCCCAGCCTCACCCCCGCAGATCCGGACTTAAGGTGCAACGAAGATGGGAGTTGGAGCGCTGCCCTCATAGATCGAGTTTCTATTAGTTGTGATGAGGTCGTCCGCTCTCCACTTACCTGGGACAGATCCTCCCCTGGTGGGGAGAAGTGCTGAGACAGGCTCCCCATACAACCTAATTTCCAGGTTATGGAATGTGGGGTTGTCTTTTGTGACAGACATAGCCACTTTTAGGGTGCAAATTCTGATGAGGTCCAGCAGAGCATATGCGCTAGCTAACTCCAGGGAGCTTGGAAGATTCCTCAGTTGGCATCCCTTAGATCTGTTAGCACAAGCATATCTCTTTCGCTTTCCGAGTCTTGACCATCCACAAGGAAATACGTGAGCAGCCGTCCGGCATAGTTTTATCTGGTGTCTTCTCTAGTGGGGAGCATACCCTATTGGTGGCTGACCTGGAACATAGGTAGATCTTGCTTTGAAGTTGAAAGTAGCTGTGAGATTCCCAGACTGTATGTGAAAGTTGCTAAATTTATGAGGTCCCTTCAGCTGTGGTCGTGTTGATAGGGAGGGGGAGGGCTTGTTTGCAGATTTGTTTCTTTTTACCTGCTCTCTGGTTCTTCTTTAGAGGAAAGCATTTTGAACTGCAGTGTTGATAAAGCAAATGCGTTGGACATAGCAAAGATATTGCCAATACACAGAGCAAAGAAGAACCCATCCTATGCATGGCCTGAGTGAAAATGTCAAGGATCAGTCATTTTAATAGGCTCTTGCTCTGAATGTCATGGGCTTCTTTTTTCTTATTCCCTTGTTCATTTTAGATATGTAATGGCCCTTAATATCAAAAGATGTTAACTCACACAGTCAAATAGGGCTCCGATGAATTCTGAACAACCAATTTTAATTTAATAGGCAACGTTCTTATCATGAGTCAAATCTTGTTCAAATAAATTGTTTTAAATGTCACTGCAAATGACTTTGTAAACTAACATTTTGCCAATCTTGATACTTCTATTTCATGTTGATAATGGAAATATATTTTAATATTGATAAAGGGTTGGCAAGCGTAACCAGAGCCTTTCAGAGGGCTTCAGACAGCCTTTTCAGAAGGCTTATTTTTATGGATGCCAACTCATTTGTAAGCTAATAAATAATGCAGCTTGAATTCTGGCTATTGATTTTGCATCTGTTGAGTAGGGCTCATTGAGAGGCTTGCAAAAAGATATTTTTATCCTATTTACAAATAAGAACATTTAAAAACAGATTTGGGATAATGTAAGAGAGGAACTTCTTTAGAAGTCAGTGTTTCTTTATTGCCATTTGTATAGCAGCTAGACACTTGCTCAAGCTTTTGTATGAAAAAAACACGTGAAGCATCCATACTTGATTCTCACTGCAGACACAAAGTTGGTGAAAGACTATTTATAGATGTGGGACAAGAAGCTCTGCACTCGCCCCAGGGAACTGGACTCAGCATTTTGGCTATCTGAAATATGGCTCAAGAAATGAAAGTTGTTGTAAGCTTTCTTTTTTAGAAAGAAAAAAAAGCAACAGGGGTTGGGGAGATGCCTCAGCAGTTAAAGGCACTTGCTTGCAAAGCCTGCCAGCCAGGGTTCAATTCCCCAGTATCCGTGTAAAGCTAGATACACAAAGTGGCACATGTGTCTGGGAGTTTGCAACCTCAGGAGGCCTTAACACATTCATGTTCTCTCTCTCTCTCTCTCTCTCTGTCTCTCTCTTTCTCTCATAAATAAAAATATTTTAAAAACAACAAACATGCAGTTCTGTTTTCCACTATTGTGATTTTTCTTAGGAGTAGATGAGAGATTATTGGATCGATGTTGTGCAAAGTTACTGTTTTTCCCCCTCCAAGCTTTTCTGAATTAACAACTCAATTAGGTAATCCACCTGCTATTAGTTTTAACAAAAGCCTGATTTCACAACAACCTTCCAGATACTAAAATACTAATGCTTGTTTAGGTTTAGAATAAATGTTAGTAGAGTACTCTTGGCCCAATTTTATGGTGTTGTTAGCAAAAGGAGGTTTTTTTTTTTTTTCAAATTTATTTGAATGTGAGATTTTCCTTAGTCAATGGCATGTAACTTTCATGTTGCACCATAATTGTATTTCTGGTGATGCTCTGTTGCTTTTAGTATGTAGTTTGGAGAGCTGCACTGTTTGGAGGCCAGCTAACAGTCAGTCATTCTTTTGGGGCTGAGCAGCAGTAGTTTGGGGCAGAAATCTTCTAGATAAACATACAAATGGGGACCATTACTATTTTTGTAGAGATTGTGTTAAACTTGAGTTTATTCTCATCACTCTTTCCTTTTATACTGAAATTAAGACACGATATTGAACCTGGGGCTTGGAGATGGCTCAGCAGTTAAAGGTGCTTATTTGAAGTGCCTGCCAGCCTGGGTTCGATTCCCCAGTATCCCACACAAAGCCAAATGCACAATGTGGCACAGGCATCTGGAGTTTGTTTGCCCTGGTGTGCCCATGCAGACACTCTTTCTTTCTCTCTTTTTCTCTCACTCTTTCTACTTCAGTTAATAAAATAGAAGATGTTAAGCCTGGAAGTCTTAACCCCCACCCCATTTTTTGAGGTTGGGTCTCACTTTAGCCCAGACTGACCTGGAACTCACTCTGTATCCCCAGGTTGGCGTCAAACACAGTGTTTCTCCTACCTCAGCCTCCCAAGTCCTGAGATAATAGGGATTAACCACCACACCCTGCTCAAGCCTAGAAATCTTTTCAGCAGATGAAATTGTTTCCAGAAAACAGGGAAGGAAAAGAAATACTCTCATTTGATCATGGGCATTATTATTGGACTCTTAACTAGTCAAACAGTGAAAGCTAAAGGCATAAATTCAAAGCTTTCCAGGCAGTGTGTGTGTATGTATGTGTGTGTCCAGCCCCAAAGAAACTAAGCTAGTCACTTGGCAGTTGGTGGTCACTGCCTGGACCGGAGACCCTCAACAGCTGTGTCTGAACACAAGTCCGAGGGCATCTATTATGGTGCCCTCGAAAGGAAAGAGGCTGAGCCTAGAGGGGCATGCAGACATTCTGCAGAGCTGTTCAGCTGCTGAGCCATCTGGAAGGGAAATAAAAGGCCTGGGCCAGGGGCTCTGGCATTGTGTGTATTTATTATTTGGTTTTTTTCACTTGCTAGGCTTTGTCCCCTTTTCACTCCCGCCAGCCCTGAACAAACACCCATTTTGGCTAGGACACCATTCTTACAAGCGCCTTTCCTTCCATACTCTGCTTTCTGGAAAGTTCATAAGTTCACATGTCCACTTCATGCTGGCCTTCTGCTGGAACTTCATTATTCCAGCCCCACCTCCACCTATTAATTTCATAGTCCCAGTTGCCAATGTAATTTCATCAGCTGGGGTTGCCAGTGATGGCCATCTCTGTCATTTTTCAGCCTTTTGGCAGCCTTATTTTGAGTTATTTGGAAAGAAATTGCTCCAAGTGATTATCATTATGGGTGGCAACTGGGTGCTAAATGTTTTGATGAATGGCTCTGTGCATCTGCCTCTTATTTAACTATCCCTAGTAAGGACTCCAAAGCATCACCCACACTGGTCCCGATATTCCACAGGAGTCATAAAGGCTTCTGGCCATCTGATTGGGAATGCCACTGGTGAGAAAAGGCCCACATTTATGGCAGGCTTCTTCATACCGGAAGTGCTCTTTGTAACTTCCAGGAGGATTTACTACTCAGATGCCAACTTTTTAAATATCTTTGTAATATTCCTGCCACTGGTGAGTGTCAGTGAGGTGTTGACTCTGGGAAATAATAGGTTGCCCAGATTAGACATGCTTAAGTATTCTCTGAGGGAAGAAATGTAACAATTTCTGATTCCTGAGCTATACTGATTACTGATGATATAGGACTCATCATGGTCATTTCATATAAAATTGTATTTCTTCCCTGCTCCAAAACCTAAAGCACAGTAGAAAAAGAATGCCCTAGAGACTTGTAGGCTATAGTCCTTCAATAAATGAGGTAGGGAGAAGAGACCCCTTCACCTCGTCCCATTTCAGCTTGGAGCCTTGTGTGCCTGAGAGTTTCCAGGGTGATTGCTGCTTTACTCAGTACTGTCCAGATGGCCAACACATCAATGAGGACTTGAGTTCTCTATGGGTATCATTTCCAGGGTCCCATGTGTGTGTCCTGTGTGCTTGCACATGGTTGAGGGGTAATAGATTCACAATGTCAGTCAACTCTCAGCTCCATCCCTGCACTAGTGCTGCAGCCCTGAACAAGTTGCTGATTTTTGTCAAGCCCCAAAGTCTACATTCTAAATGGAGATGTGAGAGCACCCATGTCCATGAACCGGGAGGATTAAATGATAGGAGTGAGGTGGTTTGTATTAAGTACTGTGCACAGGCTCATAATCATTCAGTGCTCACAAGTAAATAAAGTTTTTTTATTCCAAACTACATATCAACATCTCTGCTTTTATTTAACATTCAATTTGTCAATAATCCACCTGTGATGATTATGAAAGCACCATTAATAACTTTCTGACATGATCACGTAGTAATATAATCATGTTTATATTCATAATACATTTATCTCCTTACCTTCCACGGAATCCCACATCTCCTGCTTTTGTTGCTTTGAAGGTAGATTTGGGCCGATTGACTTAAATTACTCTCCTAAGATAATGCTTCCTTTGTAAGCTTCTGGGGTATTTCTTGCTTGTTTCAATTCCCCCCCCTTGTGTCATTTTCTTTGAGTTCATCCCCTTCCAGTTATTTGCCATATTTAACTCTAGAACAACCCTTCAGATCCTTCCAGATGCCTATTCTTATTCTCAGTGTCTACACCAGGAGACTTGAGAAAATGCTTTAGAACAGATTCTCCTCACAAGGTTCTGCAGCTTCAGTTTGTGAATCCTTTCATTACTCACACATTGGATGGATTTTTGTAGTTTTGTGGTCACTGCAAACTAGTGGTAGCTTCTCTGCTTCTGCCTAGTTATGTCAAAGATGGAAAAAATGCTTTTGAAAAAGAGGAAGTAGAGAGATGAATGCAGAAGTACATGCAAAAATTTTCTGTACCTCTCTTTAGTGATATTTTCACCCCTGGAATCTGCTTAACACCACTTCAGTCCATGTTTGCTAAGAAGAACAGACTCTACTACTATGTACTTGGGTGAAGATAGAAAAGAAATAGAAAGTGTGGCCCTTACTCCTAAATTTCTGCTAAGTGGGAAGGAAAAAATTCTCACACATGAAATTACTGATGAACATTTGGAGAATGATATCAACCAGCAAAAATTCACTCTGTGCCAATGAGAACTGACAACTTGTCACCATGGGCAACAACATCTCCTGGATGTTTGGTTGGAGCATTTGTTCCACTGGGATGGAGCCCTCCCCTCCCCCCATTCAATCAAAAGAATGTTCTCTAATCTTGGTGTCTATGGAAGGAGGAGCTGAAGTCAAGAGATACGAGAAGAAAGCTGCTATCAAATGAAATAAGTTTCACTCAGTGAAAATCCAGTCCCCACATCAGGCATGTTTGCTCATCAGACTCAAAACAAGATCAGGACTTCTCAGGCCATCATGAGTTTTATTGCTCTTTCATTGGCTTAAACAGACAAATTTCAGCCCCTTAAAAATAATTTTTTAAAAGGTCCATTGGCTTTTGAGTTTTTTTTAAACACATATGCAAAACTAAGCCAAGGTAGAATTGTCTGGCTTTCCTGAAGTTGATCCGATTGCAACCCATGGGCCCCTTGGGAATTCTCAGCATATTTCAGTTGATAATTAACTGGCAAACCCTAGGCAAATCTCAGTAGGCAAGCCTTGTCCTTGTCCAAATTTCTTTTTTTTTTCATTTTTTATATCTTTATTATGAATAAGTATATACATTTATGAGCATATCTTGTGAAGGTGTCCCCATTTCCCTCCTCTCTGTCCCCACCCACTGGGGTACTTCCTGGGTGCGCATACTGGATCTGTCCATAGGATAAGGGTTATGAACTGCATCAGAGGTAGCCATTTTTCTTTCTCTTTTTTTTTCTTCCCCCTTTGTGTGTTGTTGCCGAGGGGGGCGATGTCTCTGGATATTCTCCCCCACCATGGCTCTTACAATCTTTCTGCCTTGTCCAAATTTCTACCTCTTGTGGCTTTGCATAACACCTTCCTGTTTCTTTTCTGATGCTTTGATGTTTACATAGCATTCTCAACTTAGTTTGAAAACACTTGCATGCTGATTAGTTAACCCAACAGGTCAACCCTGGGAGGGCAGCCAGAGCCAGCAGACCTCAGTAATGGTCCAGGCCCAGGAACCTGGACCCAAACCCTGCCATGTCATAGTAATGAGCTGCTCTTGTAAACCTTGAGCTGGTGGCAGAGTGTTCAGACTCATCTTCTGAGTCCATCTAGTTTTGTGAAGGTCATGGGATGTTTTAACTTGTCATATTTGGAAAGATCGTCTATGGAAAGAAATCAGACACAGCCTAGAGCAGCTGTGATTGGTTGAAGAAAGCTCTTTTATCTTCATCCCTGGCTCTGTTCATCATCTTAACTTGTGGTCTCCTTGTTGTAAGGATCTACTCTTTGTGGCTTATCTGCTTAGAGTTCTGACCCAAGGGCCTGCTTTTATTGTCAGCTGCTGGGGTTAAACACAGGGCTGTGACCAGACTAAGCACACACTGAGACACACCCCCTGCCCCTAGTGAAAGGTTTGGCCCAGAGCCTTGTTGCAAATGACTGAGGTCACCAGGATTGCCTTGCATTTGGCATCCATTGCATCAGGAAGGTTCTCCCAGATGTACAGGATCCAGGCCGGCATTGGAAGATCCAGAGCATTAAAAATCAATTATTATACAAGAAGAAGGAAGCTTCATGTTTTTCAATGAAGTACCTTGATTTGTGTGATATCTATTTTTAGCAAGAAATGACTCCGCGCTTCTGATGGCTTTGAGTTTTTGCTGCTCCTCAGGAAGGCTGCATCATGGAAACCTAGGACTGGGGTGGGTCGGAGAGGTGGAAGACCAGGAATAAAGCATGAGCTGCTTGAGATACTGGAACGTGAGACTCACTGAAGCCAGCCTGTGACTCCTTCAGCCTTTTCTGGAGGAAGGGCTGGAGTGATGTTTTGCCCTTTTCCTAGGCAACTAAGCATTACCTAGAGCACCCTGGGATTACAGGGTGCTCTGGGGAATACTTTTCCTGTCACACCTCATGCAATTGCACCAGTGAAGCTAATTGAGTTGCTTTTTGAAGAGCTCCTGTAAGGAGCATCTGGTCTCCTGTAAACAGGGAGGTGGCTTCGAAGCAGACATGGTCAGCTGGTGCCTCTGGCTGAAGCCTTAGTTGTAGCTATTGTTGGGGTTCGGGGAGACTAGTAGGCTAAACCAAATGGAGCTGATCGCCTGGGCTGCACTGCAGATTTCACGTCCCACCCAGGCAGCCTGCTTTGAGCTTGCTGACTTGCACCGCCAATCTGACCTTGTTGTTGCTTGGCGCTGACAATTAGCTCATCTGAACTGACTGGCTGTCAGAAGCAGCCTTTCACCTTCCTTGAGTCCTGGAGAGGGAGAACCCCTCCCGGGCTGGATTGCGATCAACAGACTGGCCATCCACCAAAGGACCAGGCAGGAGAGGAGAGGGTCTCTCTGCCTCCATGATCCCTTCATTCTGGTAATGTTACCCCTATCGTGAGCCCCTGGTGCATGCGGAGTGCCACAGCCAGGCAGGCTCTTACTGTAGGAGACCTACATGCAGCACACCCTCAAAGGCTGGTGGGGCTGGGGGAGGTGAGCATGTGGAGGGGTGACCTATCCCAACATGTCCTCCTCTCTGTCCTGCACAGGTGAGCTCTGTGGGCTATGGGATGGATGAGGTGCAGCAGGACCAGCATGAGGCCCGACTCAAGGAGCTGTTTGACAGTTTTGACACCTTGGGAACTGGATCTCTGGGACAGGAGGAGCTCACCGACCTTTGTCATATGCTGAGCTTGGAGGATGTGGCCCCGGTGCTGCAAGAGACACTACTTCAGGACAACCTCTTGGGCCGGGTGAGGTCTGGGGAAGTTGGGTGTGGTTTCTGTTGGGGTGATGGGGTGGTAGCAAGTGTTGTAACTTGTTTCTAGCAACCTGGCCATGAACCTGGTAAGAAAAGGAATGGATTAGGGGTAGCACAACTTCAGTTTGTTCAGATGACAAGGGCCTGCTAAATTTAGTTTGTGATCTGGAATTAAGTTCTACACTTTAGAGAGAGACTATTTTCCAGCTTTTCCTTTTGTCCTTTGTGGACTGTTTCATTGAATCCATGGGATATGAATCATTGGGACAGAAAGGGTAGAAGGTAGATGTACATGGAAGAGCAAGAAAAGGCAGGAAGAACGCTGCCCTTCACAGGAAGAGTAGATTTTAGTTGTGACTTTTTATTCCTAATAAGGCTATTTCTTGTGAGGATCATGTCCCAGTGAAATAGCAAACCTTCTGTCCAGGGAGTCAGGCAGGAGAGTAAGTAAACACAGGGCAGGTTCGCTTCTAGCGCAGAGCCCTGGCTTCCAGTGGGGATGGACATACATGCCAATGTTAACACATTTTGATAACAAATAGTCACATTTTCTCCAGAGGTAGTTGAGAGAGAGAGAGAGGAGGGAAAGGCTCTTTTTTTTTTCTCTTGTGGATAGTTGGAAGGATGTTTGTTCTATGTTCAATCTGAGATTGTCTTCAGTTCTGAGAATTCCCATTAGTGGCATCATTTATATGGCTTTGTGTAGAGTCTTTCGCTGTTGGGCTTGGGATGTACTTTCAGAGCTCTGTGGCTGTTATTCTGACACTGTGTGTAGTAGTTTTTATGTGCTGTAACTTGAGGAAGCTTTATTCTGGTGACCAAAACTTCCTTTTTCTTCATTTCATTTCACCATCTTAACTGACGAGATGGTCAAGTGACCGACCCAAGGTACAGTAGGAGGTTTTGACTGCTGATGACCTGAAAGAGACAGGAGTAGAACTTATCTTGAAATTAATGTACAAAAGATATTTGGGACATTGGCATCATGAGTGTGGTGTCAAACAGGGCTCACACAGAACTGTGAGTTCTTTGCAAACATGGAAGCTACGCTTGGTCACTTTGAGGGGAATTGGCTGTCAAAAGACAGGTCTGGCTGGGTGTGGTGGTGCACGCCTTTAATCCCAGCACTCAGGAGGCAGAGGTAGGAGGATCACCATCACTGTGAGTTTGAGGACACCCTAAGAAGACGACATAAGTGAATTCCAAGTTAGCCTGGGCTAGAGTGAGATCCTACCTCAAAAAACCAAAAAAAAAAAAAAAAAAAAAAAAAAAAAAAAAAAAAAAAAAAAAAAAAAAACAGCAATAAGAAAAAAGATAGGTCTGTTTCAGGGTTGCCAACAGTGGAAGGTGCCACGAAGCCATTGCCCCCCCTCCCACAGATTAACAGTTTGCTTTCCAGGTGATGCACATCTTTGCCTTCATTTGGTAGACTGAAACCAGGGAGCAGTTATCGATTGATTTGTTAATGACTTGACACCACCAGCAGCTGCTTTTACATTTGCTATTTGCCTGAATAATGAATACCTAAGTGGTCTATAGTGTGATATTTACTTAGTGAGCCAGTGATCAAAGTTAAATAGATGTCTGCATGGTGATTCCTTGTAGGAGGTCCCTTGCGAAGGTCTTGAGAGCTCAGCTGGCATGAATTAAGGTACTACTGCAAAATTTGCATTTTAAAAATGAAATTGAATCATTCTCCTCAGATGATCACATAAACTTGCCCATATGCTGTGAAGAGACTCTATATGGTTTATATTTTTAAATTATAAAGAAAAAATTCCTTAGAACTCAGTGGAGCAATCTATCACCTTTGTGAGTAGGGATCATGAGTTGTAAAAATATGAGTTCTTAAAATTTAATTTTTAGATGACACATGGTAATTTTACTTACCTAGGGAGCAGAGTGCTGTATTTTAATACATATGTGTAAGATCAAGATAATTGGCATATTTAACACTTCCTTGTGTTAAGTTCATTAAAAATCATTTCTATTTGCTATTTTGAAATATTTGACTAATTGTAGTCAAGCAAAGCGATTCTGTAAGTTGTTCTAAATGTCAGCCAACTTTCGTCTCATTAGATGCTATTATATATAGAAAACATTATGGAGGCTGAGATGTAGTTTAGGTGGTGGAATGCTTGCCTGGCATGTGCAAGGCACAGGGTTCAATACTCAGTACCACAGACAAAAGGAAAGAAAAGAAAAGAAAGAAGAGAAGAGGGAAAAAGAAAGGAAAGGAAAGAAAGAAAAAGAAGGTAAGAAGGAAAAAGGAAGACAGAAAAAGAAAGGCTGGCTTAACAGTCAGCAGTTTGATTTGATAATATAGTAGAAATGTATCATAATAATTCTAAATGTATTCATCTCATTAATTCAGCAAATATGCATTGTGTCTGTCCTTCATGTCAGTCATTCCAGTAGTCTTCTAGTATTGGTGCAATTTATGTATATATCTGTTTACTACAGTTTACAACACAGCTGTCAGCTACAGCTTTTCATTACATTGGCTTTTGGTTACATTAGGATCTATCATCTTCTGGATGCTTACGGCTTTAATTTTTCTTTTGAATACAAATGAATGTCTTCATGAATATAACTTTTAAACATAACATAATCAGGCTGAGGAAATGGCTCAGAGGTTAAAGGGGCTTGTTTGCAAGCCTGCTGGCCCAGGTTCAATTACCCAGCACCCATGTAAATCCAGATGTACAAAGCTACATTTGTTTGTAGCTCATTTGACAAGAGTCTCCGAGGTTGAACTCTTGTAAAAAAGATAAGAAGATAAGCATTCACTCGCTCAACCAATTTTTTTATTTTATAATACATCTTCCATAACTTGGTGTGTAAGCTTATTTTTTTTGTAGCTGTGGAAAGTAACTCAAATCCACCTGCCACTTTCATGCATTTACTAACTGACCACTTTCTTCTGAATTCAATTTCATCTGATGTGTCCTATTTCATAACATGAGTCCATACCCCCATCGGTTCCTGTTCAAAGTGTTTGAAATGTCTAACTTGAAATGCCCCGATTTGAAGGAACAGGTGCATTCCTGATATGTTTGACCCAGTCCATGCCTCTGTTGTCAGATGTGTGGGACCAAACACAAGAGGCTCCGCAAAACCTGAAGAACTTACAGTCAAGTTAGGTGATGTGCCTGGCAGGGAACTTGTTAAGGGAGCAAATGCTAAAAATTTTAAGAAAGGAAAGCCATGTTAGGTGATTTGGCTGAACCAAATTTTCAATGATGCAAATGATAATATCAATTATAGGTGCTTCCTGGTTCTTGTATTTAAAATTTTTAATTAAAAATTATTTTTAATTTCTTTTTTAGTTTTTAAAATTAACATGCAAAGTAATGGGTAGGCATTTTCATAGATATTTTGTTTGTTGCATCTTTTAACTGTTTCCACAAGCCTCTCTCTCTCTTTTTTTAAATTAGAAATTAGGACAGAAAGATAATTTACCTTGGTCTTGTTGAAACCTTTAAGTTGTATTTAATTTTTAAACCTTATGCAATGTGCCAACTTTGTGACAAAACAGCTCCCTGAAGCTTTGAAGGGTTTCATGGCTTTGCTCTTTAATATGAATTTGGATGCTAAAATGCCCCATATTCCTGGCACTTTAGAATTAGAATAAGCCACCTGGCAGCTGAACTCACCACCAGCTTCCAGAGTCCCATAGGTATGTGGGCTTTGAAAGGCTTAGTATTAAAATTTGATAGCTGTACAAATATATAGCCTGGCTCAGCTTTCCACCTTTCCTTTCCAAGTGCTTGGGGTTCTTTTATAAATGCCATGATTAATTTCCAATGGTGGGCTTGCTTCTTCATTTTCAATTCATTAAAACCTTTTTAATGTTCTTTTCTCGTATACATAGTCATTTGAAGAGTAAACCTGAACTAGAGAAGGACTTTCTGAGGCTGATTATTTGCACTTGTTCTCAGTGTGTGCAGGCGCGCACGATCAGCTCCTGCCCATTGTAATCACCCTCCATGGCATATCGTTGGTCTGAAGCCTTTCTTCAGAAAAGAGATGGTGGTAATGTTTTTTTTGTGTGGCTCACACGTCTGACCATTTTAACCACTGTTGTTCAAACCTATAACAGTGAGAAATATTATCATTGCAAATATTATTTTGATTCCTGAATTCATCTGATGACTCCAGGTAGCTCATCTCTTCCTTTACAAGATTCTCATTTTGGATTGATTTTTTTAACCTGGTGGGTGGTTCCTTGTGTATAGAAAAGACCTGATTGGGAGGCTGTTAGACGTGCTTTTATTCTGTGTTATTGCTTTCTTGATCTCACTGCAAAGTAAACTTGTGTTTTCATACAGTGATTCCTTATGTGTTTTACAAGTATTTAGAGTGATAGGAAGCAATGGCACAGGGGTGAGCCATGTGGAGGGCTTTGGGCTCTGACAAAGCAGGTCAGAGAAGCCACAAGTGTTGAGTGGTCATTCTCTTCTATCTGCTTTGTTTCAACAATGCCAGAAGACGTAGTCACGAAAGCTGGTTAGCGTTTGCAAGTAGTCTGCCAATCCTTTTATGAAAAGCTTCTTGTCTGAACAAAGGGCATTTCATGTCCTTCACTGTCCATCACAGATATTAGTCATCAGGGCTCATCTGCAAGGCAACAAATCCTAGTACCTGGTAAGTTCTGTTCAAGGTCAGATGACTCATTTGAGGCAGTGCCAGGATGGGACACTGGAGTGTCCAGTCCTACGTTGGAATTCATGTTCCTACAACTTGAACTCAAGTATGTAAACATAAATCTCATTCTCCACTCCCACCCCAAACACCACCAACTAGGAGGAGCACATAGAGACAGGATCTGTTGCAGCATGGGCTTTGAAGTCAGACATGGATTCAAGTACTGGCTCTTGTCATTTTTCTGCTGTCTGCTATACGTCATCTTAAATACTCCGAGCCTTAATTTCTTCATCTGCAGATTGGGAAATATAGCTTCTTTATATGAGTGCTTTGAGGGTTGACTGAGGTTGTGTGTACCAAAGGCCTATTATAGAGACAGTGGTGCCCACCACCTACCAGGTCTACTACCTGCTGCATCCCCATGGGGATGAGTCTTAGACAGAGTGATGTTTCTGTAGTGATTTTTTAAAAATAATTTCTATGGGAATGTTAATATATGAACACTCTGAAGATTGTTCATGTTCCCATTAGATGACCCTTTTGTCCTCTCTCCCCCCACCCCCATTCCACTGAGGGCCCTCCTCAGTGTGGGGTCTTGTGAGAGGAGAAAATGGATTTGCTAGAAGAAGCTCTGTAATGTGATGGCGGCGCCTTGAGTAGTCTTGAAGTACAACTTCATACAGTTGCCTCACATTTTAGAAACCTATTGTTTTAAATTTTATTTATTTATTTATTTACAAGGAGAGAAGAGAGAGAGAGAGAGAGAGAGAGAGAGAGAGAGAGAGAGAGAGAGAGAGAATGGTTGCATCAGGGCCTCTAGCCATTGCAAATGAATTCCAGATGATGCACCACTTTGTACATCTAGCATTACATGGGTACTGAGGAATTGAACCCTGGTCATTAGGCATTGCAGGCAAGTGCTTTAACCACTGAGCCAAGCCATCTCTCCAGCCCCAACCTATCGTTTTAGATGGTCTTGGCCACTACACTGTCTTGATAAATGAGTACTAAGATAGTAACCCAAAAGCTTTATTTAGAATAAAACATCTCATAATTGAGTCTTTTGTCTATAAAACACATCTATTTGTTAGTCTATGCAGTTTCTCCTTGCATAATGCTGTAACATTATTTTCAGATGAGTCATATTTCTGTACTCATTTCAACCAACAATGTTCTGAAGTCTCTCTCACTGATTTCCTTTTGTATTTGTAGCTACAAACCGAGTAAGTTCAATGGCGGTCGTTACAGAGACCTTTGTCTTATTTAATAAACTCCCCTTGTTAAATATTGGTGTGAATTCTCTCACTTTGGGTTGATTCAAAATGCTGCCTATGTATATGTGGAACTATATGCAATAGATCTCCATGATTGTGCAAGGCTATTTTATGCAATGTTTACTCGACCTCCCATGGCAGGTTTCTGCTGCTTCCCCCCCCACACACACACACAATACCTCTGTGGTCAGAAATGGCATTCACCTCTTATGGTACTTAAACTTTTCTTTTCAGAAAGGCAAATTATGTTTCTGAAAAAGCATTCATTCAAAGTGGTGGGTGGGGGGTTAAGAAAAAATCAGATAGACTGGTCATCCTATTAATTTAGTTGAGATGTCCTGTGTGGTTTTAGTCAGTCATGTAATTTCCTTATTGCTGCAAAACGGCCTTTGGAGGCATAGATACTGGATGCTTGGCAGCAATTCTTATTCAAATGAGGAGGCAGCAGCCAGAGCACAACCTGGCAGCGGATTACCTTGTGAGATTTAATTGTCTTATATATTTGTTAAGATTTCTAAATTTGAGCATGATACAATAGTAAAGCTCCTTTGGAGGGGAAAACAGTACTTAAAAATTCTAGTTACCAAACATAGCCTACTCTGTGTAACAATAGGGGCCATTTATGAGCATTTTGGTTCTGGGTTGAACCCTAAGGGGCTTTTCATCACATCAGTATTCATGAGCACTGATGGAAAATAGCAGTCACCTGCCTCTGTTAGAGAACTATCTTCTTGAATCAGAGATGTGGCATTTATTGCTGTGTAAATCCCAGGGCCCTTGCAAGAAGGAAATAAAGACGGATATAAGACTTAGGGCTGTGCCAGCTGTTGGACAAGCTGCTGAATGGTGCTCAGGTGTTAGGATTTTTCTTGTTGAAACAGGATGGGGTCAGCTAGATAGATATTATTAGATTATGAAGACCTCTGAGCCAATAATCACAGAGATGCTTTTTTTCCTTCTAAAACAAGACTGATTTACTAGCTTATAAGTCCATTTTAGAACCCTTTAACTTAGAGAAGTTGAGGTCACAAACCTGTCCCCATTTCTCTTCCCACCAGCCAAGTAGGACATGCTGACTTATCAGACAGCCTTGACAGCTTGTTTTGTCTCTTTCAAGGTACTTACCAGATTCTATCTTGCTTTTACTGGTACACTTTCCTCTTTCCTTCCACATTCCAGTCTCCTACTTTCTAGAGTACAGCTGATAAACTCCTTGAGAGCAGAGGTCAGGTGTCTTCATGTTCTCATATCTCCTGCTACTGCCTTTCAGCAGGTAAGCTCTGGGCACCTGGTGGCTCTTAGTGAAGTCCAGGGTTTGGCTTACAGCAGTGGGGAATTTCTCTAAGAGGTCAGAGCAGAAGTGAAGTGAGTCTGGGTCAGGTAGAGTTACTGGGCCTGGAAGAGCCCCGTCAGAGGGCCTGGCTCCCCAAGCAAGCTGGTCAGGAACCTTTTCTGAGTCACTGTCTCCCCAGTTTTAAGGTGAGATCTCAGATGGATGTTGTAAAGTTCAAATGACAAAATGCCTAGAAGAAATGAATGAAAGAAATGCCTAGAAGAAATGAATAGTACTCCCATTCATCTGAGATGATGCAAGGCCTACATTAATAACATTTTTTAATAATTGAATACTTTATCCTGTGTAGTGGCAGATGGGGAAACTAAAAAGGATTGACCGCTGGAGACTTAAGATTTTTAAAGCTTTATCTGATCAGAGTATATTACCCATAATTAGATTGTCCTTAACCATTTAAAGTCTTCTTGCTCCATTAGCCTTTCCTCTATAGCAGAAAAGAAATTCCTCAGGCATCATTTAGGAGCATATGAATCCTCCCCACACTAAATGATACCAGCCTGTTCTTCATGTGTCTTCTTTTTAAAATAGATGGTATAATTCTTTTTTTTGGGGGGGGGTTAATGTAGCTCATGGTTAAGGGGATGTACAGATTTTTAAAATAATGGTTTAAAAAAAGTTTTTTAAGCACAAAAGGTATTACTTGTTATTTGTATTTGAGGGAGGCTGGCTAATGTCAGTGGTGACTTGTCCTGACCTTGGATGGTCGCTGCTTCTGATCTGCAGCAAATGGGATGCAGCATGATGGGGTTTCCAGTAAATCAGAACAGGAAGTGTCCAGTGAAGTGGAACAGGAAGTATCCAGTGAAGCAGGACAGGAAATGTCCAGTGAATCAGGACAGGAAGTATCCAGCAAAGTGGGACAGGAAGTGTCCAGTGAAGCAGGATAGGAAGTGCAGAGCAGTCCTGTGTTGGCCCTGTGGCCATGATAGGAGCCCTTGGGCTCCAGCCAGACAGAGCCTTTCATCTGCCCGTTTCCTTGATGTCTGCTCCACTTTGGATAATCTAGGCTATGGGATTAGTGACCCCTAATTCCAGGAAGTTGATACTGTCTGAGACGTTTGTGTTTGTTACATCTCAGTCAAGGCAGCATTTGGCCCCACTGAAAGCCTTTGAAGTTGATTAGAAGTAATTCAAGATTATAGATGCTTTTGTCCTTTGGGGTTTACGTGAAGTTTAAGGTCTATAGATTCCAGGATGACCTTCACAGCTTCTGTCTACTTACTGAACTAAAGTATTTAGGACCAAAGTCAGAAGGAAACCACACCCTCCCACACAAACTTCTTGAGGCTGGGACTCATCATGTAGCTCATGTTGGCCTTGAATTTGTAGCTCACGTTGGCCTTAAATTTGCTATGTAGGAAAGGATGACTCTGATCATCCTGTCTCTCCCTTCAAAATGCTAGAAGTACAGGCATGTACCAACAAACCAGAGGACTCTTTCCTATAGCTGCTACCAAGACTTCCAGGTATGTTCAGCTTGTAGCCCACTGACCTCATATGTCCTAGGATAACTCAGAATGAGCCTCAGCACATTTTTAAATGACAGTGTCATGTCATAATGCCACAATGATTAAATGATAAAAGACCTGCAAGAAATTGGAGGAGTCAGATTTTCAGCACAAATGCTTGCTTTTCAAATGGGGGTCACTTCCTATTTAGCTTTAATGGCAGCAAGGGGAGACAGGCTTCATACAGGGCCCTCTGTGAACAGCTGGAATCGGGAGGCTAAAGTATGGAGTTCCTACACAGAGCAGCCCAGCTCAGTTTCTCTGATTCTGGGCAATTCCATAGATCTTGGGAGTAGACAGGCCCAGGATCTCCCTTCCACCATACTTTCTTGGAACGTGGCTATCCGGTCACTTCTAAGGCCAGCTGCTGTGCTTCAGAACATGGTCCTGTTTCTCCGTGAAAGTGTTGTGAACATGCATCCCATCATATACACGTTAGTAGTAACTATGCCTGTGGAGACCTAATGAGTTCAAAAATGTTCTGGACATTCTCAGGGAGGTGGTATGACAAAAGCATAAACATAGTACCCACCAGTATCCTGTGAGATTTCCTCAGCGTTTGAGCTCCGTGGAGACAAAGGGCTTACTTAGCAGCTACTCAATTCATGTTTCCCCAATGAATCTTACATGCTATTTGCTAGATCTCACTGGAGTTGCAGATCAGCAAATCAGAGCTCAGAGAGCTTTAGTTTTCAGCAGGAAGTGAATGTCAGTCAGAGCTGGGGTTAGAACATGGACCTACCTGGCTCCAGAGCAGGTGTCCTCTCCCTGAGAAGGAGTGAGGAGATGCCTGTCAGGTGGGCTGAGTGATGTTTTGTCAGCCATGAAATCCTAATTAGCATGGAATCCTAATTAACATTTCTGCAATTGTTTAACCATTTCATGAACAGAACTTCATTTCATTAGCAGATGCCCTGTGTCCCTGGACGGACTTCTGTTTTCCATCCTTCCATTATGTGGATTTTGAAAGTCTATAAATCTAACTTGAAATTTGCTAAGAGGGTAGACTCTGAGTGTTCTTACCACACACACACACACACATACACACACACACACACACACACACACACACACACGCACGCACATAAGCACATGCACATATGCACGCATACAAAATAAAAGAATAAATGTAACTATGACATGACAGATATGTTAATCCACTTGATTTTGGTGGTTATTTCACTGTACACATATGTCATGTCAACCACTTTAATACCTACATAGAGATAATTTAAAAATTATTAAGCAAAACCCACATAATCTAAAAGGAATATGATTTTTGGGAAATAGTTTCAATGACTCTAAACTAATATAGTACAAATTACATATACTTTGGGACACAGTATAGCAAATTATAAGTGTGCACAATTTTGTTTCTTACAGTAGTGGGAATTGAACCTAAGGCCTTGTGCATACTAAGCAAGCACTCTACCACTGAGCTATATCCACAGCCTTCTTTCCATTTTTTTTGTTTGTTTGTTCATTTGTTTTTAATTTTGAGACAGGACTAAGTTGCCCAGGCTGGCCTGGAACTCACCCTGTAGCTCAGAGAGGCTTTAAACTTGCAACCTACTGCCTCGACCTCCTTAGTAACTGGGAAATCATGGTGGATTTCTATATTTTTGTTTGATTTGTACAGATGAGACATTAAGTGATCTTTCTCCATTGTTTAGATAAGAAATAAGGTTTGCTGCTTTTCCAAATTTAATTTAATTTCTTAGCTGTTATCTATATTTAAACCTCCAGACAGTGTTTTTGAATGATATCCAAAGAGACCCACAGCAGTATGTATTGTATATCACCAGCTTTTATCTTGTGCTTTCCTTTGGGATTCTGGAAATAGGTGCCAGATAATCAAACCAGAGTTATGAGGAAGAGAATTGCCATCTCTCCCTGCTGTCCCATGCTGAGATCACAGAAATTGCAGTTATAGAAGAATATAGAAACATAGACTACTTCTATAGAAATATAGAAAACTTCTACCTTTTTTAAAGCAAAGTAACATCTCAGTTCTAATTGTTTCTTTAAATAAGACAGGATTTTTTTCCCCCACTTTAGTCAAGGTGATTATATTTTTATGAATTCATGAAAGCACTTCTCAGGATTCTTTTATTCTTTGTGTTTGCTATTGATTTTACTTGTTTATAAGTCCATGGGGATTTTGGGAGATAAATATTATATACTTGCCTCAGGCAATACTATATTGAAGTCATTCTTAAAAGAGGGCCTACTCCTATCTAGAATATCTTAAGAAATGAAAGCATCAACTGGACACCATGACAATGGGTCATTTACTTGGAAAGTGTTTTTTTTTAATTAATTTCTTTATTGTTAATAATTAGAAACACTTTATGAACAAGTCTTGTGTTGGTACCCCATTTCCCTTGGAGAAGTTTTTTTCCTAACATCTTTCTCTTTTGATCTTATTAGAAAAAATAAAAGAAACTAAGAGTAACATATCTTTCCCCAAGTTTATAAAGAGGGGTTTGCTATCTAGCTTTTCTCCTTTGGGGTGGAATAAATATATTCATGTTGTTATAAACACTGAATTGCTTTGGGGACTAGATGTCAAAAAATGATCAACCCATTTTTGCTTCTTTCTTTACTTTAGAGAAATGAAACATAAGAACAAACAGGGGTGACGGTCCATTCCAAGGTTGTCAAGATGTAGCAGACAGTTCTGGTACTTTCAAATGGATTTGAATTCTCAGGCCTGTGGAAATGACTTGAAATTTATTCTTGTTTCCATAGGTACATTTTGACCAATTTAAAGAAGCATTAATACTGATCTTGTCTAGAACTCTGCCCGATGAAGAGCACTTTCAAGAGCCAGGTAAGGACACTCATTTTTCTTCTTTAAAAGTGTCTAGGGAAGGCTGGGGAGGGGATAGCTCAGTGATGGAGTGATTGCTTGGCATGCTCAAGATCCTGAGTTCAAGACCCTCAGCTCTACAACAAGAAAAAACCAAAAATTTCCAGGGAAAAATGTGGGGACCTTGAAGCATGCTTGTGAAGGATTTGAGACATCTGTCCTTCACAGATTAGACTGTTATTTCCAGAGACTTCCCTTCTGATACTATCATAAAGCCTTGCAGCTGTTAGGCACTAAAGAACGACTTCTCTACAGTAGCATATAATGGAAAAAATGATGGGATTGTTCCATGGCCATGTGTCAGATGGTGTGGCAATAACTTATGCTTGGAATGAGCAGAGTTAAGCTGGATGGTTCTCCTTTATCTTTACTTCCTATGTAAATCCATGCACCACGTGATTTGGGGAAATTTTGCCTCAAAGCAGAAGGGTGGCAAATCTAGAGATAATTGTATCTATTCCTAGTGAATGGATAGCCTCTGCTGCAGACATGCCCATGTGATCTGATCATGCTTTGGTTTGTCCTCACTCTCAAGGGATAGAACGAAAGGGGCATGGGGTTCATTGGAACTCCCAGCATTCAGAAGAATGTTGAGCACTTAGTAAATATGCAATGGCTATTATGAAAAAGAAGACTTAATATTGTCCTTAATTCTTTAGGAGTTTCACACATTATATGATACATATTTTGCTATCTCTCTGTAGCAGGGTGAGCTGAGGATTAGAATTTAGATAATGTCCAGCAAAAATTCCGATGTACCCCAAAATTTAAGGAGTACCCAAATTCTTGTCTACAAAGTTAAAGAATTAAAATCATAGACAACCAGATATTAAGGTATAGTGGGAGGCTTTATTTAAGGGAACATGGGGAGTTACAGAGTTCTCCAGCCACCAATGTGGGGAGAACACGTGGGAGAGGTTTTAGTCAAAATTTATGCAGTTTAACTGGCAGTTTAATAGGCAGGAAAAGAAGGATAATAGAGGTTCCCATCATGAGAAAAAGGGTTCATGTGGGAGATCTTGAGTCCCCCTCATCCCAGCCTATGGGCCTTACCTGAAAAATGAAAGTCCTCCTTCTAGGATGCCATGTGGAAGAGACTGCCCTTTGTTCTAGGGAAACTTAAAACTTCCACTAGGTAAGTCAGAGAAATAGCTGATTGGTTTATACCTGATCAATCAGTTTTTACATCTAGGTTTGGGCTCTGGTTAGAGACACCTCTCACTCAAGGGGAAGGGGTCTATGGAGCTTGCCTGAAACTGTCACATCTCAACAGAGAAATTGTTTCCAAATACAATGTAAAATTCCATTGTATTCTAATTTAAGTGTGTTTAAATATTCCACATTATATGTATGTCTTAGAATCGATGAAATATGATAAATATTTAAGGGGAAGTCTAAAGTGTAGAAATTTGTGCTGAAGAACAGTCTATTATCAGATCATTTGATTGTCATGGGCCAGAGGTAAACGCTGACTATAGGTACAATGGAATTTTGAAGGTAGTGTAACTTGTATTTCTTGATTATGATGGTAGTTACATGATCCAGTGAGCTTTTCCAACCTATAAACTGGCACACTAGTAGGGTGAAATTTACTCTAATTAAATTATACCTCAATAAACCTGACTTCAGCCGGGCGTGGTGGCACACGCCTTTAATCCCAGCACTCGGGAGGCAGAGGTAGGAGGATCACCATGAGTTCGAGGCCACCCTGAGATTACATAGTGAATTCCAGGTCAGCCTGGGCTAGAGTGAGATCCTACCTCAAAAGACCAAAATTAATTAATTAATTAATTAATTAATAAACCTGACTTAAAATTGAAAAAAAAGAAAATCAAAAGTATAGTCCTTGAGTTTGAGACTAAGCAAAATCATGAAGATTTTTGTGGCTACAAGGAATCGTTCATTGTGGCCTAGTTAATGAAACATTTCTAATCCTCTTTAGTGATTTAAATCTACATTTTATCTTTTGAGGTGTTACAGATTGGGCCATGTCTGAACATTGCCTTCTATAGTGTTTGGATTCTAGGTTGAATCTCCTTTCAGCTGATGGTGACAACCCTCAGGAAAGCTGTTCTTACCTCTGGGTTTGCCAGAGCCAGTGAGCCTGGGAATGAGGTTATTGTAATTCTGATTTTTCTAGACCAATAGAATTTCTGAAGGCAACCACTGCTGGAGCATAGATCTTGGTTACTCATGGGATCTCACGTTATATTGGTGTTTTTACTTTTTTTTAAAGCTTATCATCTTGACCACAATTATACAAGATCTAGAGAGCCTGAGCTGAGTGATAGATTTTGGTAAATATGAGCATAAGTGATGGAAATTCAGTGTTCACATAATGTGCTTTCACATGGATCTGGATGGGCCAGCCCCACCCTCGTCCACACACTCCTTCTGCTATCCTTTCTTTGAACCCTGTACTGTCACCTGCCAGATTGTCACAGTCAAGATACAGATGGTGGACAACACGTGGAGGCCACCTCTGCAGTTGTCCCCTGTTGGAACCTAACAATGGGATGAAGTAAACAAAGGCTTTGGCTGCTCCTAAAAACTGCCAGGAAGTGAAACTGACAAACTTAGCTACAACCCTGGCTTCCTTGCTGTGTGTGTGAGGGGAGGGGAGGGGAGGGGAGGGGAGGAAGGCGATTATTTGGACCAGCACACGGAGGCATGATTGAAATTTCTCCATGTGCCCTACCCTTTGGGTAGGCTGCAGCAAATTACTGTGACAGGACTGTCCCCAAATCATTGTAATGTAGCAGCAAGGGTTCTTATTGACAGCATTTCAGCCAGTGTTGAAATGATGCCCCTAACATTTGTCCTGGCAGGATAAAATCCAGACTCAAGCCTGTGCCTTGAGTGCTTTATCTTCTGGGAAGCATGAGTCATATCCCATGACCCCCGTGTCCCCTGCCTTGTTCTGAGCATCCCTGCTCTGTCTGTCTTTAGCTTGTGTTTCCCCGACCCTCCAGTTGTTCATGGAGATCAAGCAGTTCTTTCCACTGAAACATTCTCCTACGCCCTCTAAATCTCACTCTTGAACCCATTCAGACCAACTGACTTTCTGGGAGGAGAGTACAGTGTATCAGGAGGTCACCTGAGTTCACCTCTACCTCTCCCTTCACACAGATATCTATTATAGACCATAGCATGTCAGGGCTGGAGAGAACTCTGCCATTTTGTCAAAGCCTAATTGAAGCCTCAGGGATAATGACAGGGGAGGATGTTATCAGTGTGTCTCCAAGGGATGTTTAATTTAAGGATCTTTAACCTTGGATGGGGTGGTCTTGAGTCTGCGCAGTCTAGCCCAGAGTCTGTGGAGAGGCATGTACTAGAGCAGGGCCCACTGGATGGCTAGTGCCAGGGCTGCCTGTGTCCTCCATGTCGTAAGGCTGCTCAGAACCTAACTCATCTGGTACCACAAGGTCCAGGGCAGTGGTGTGCTTCCTTTGCCTTTTGAAATCCTAGTAGAATTTGAGAGAAAGAGTCTTTGTAGAACCAAGAAGGAAACTGAAATGATAGGGGCATAGTACACAGCCTGAGAAATCCAGAGGCTCATGAATGGATATTCTATAGCACCTAAGATTTTTATACGATGAAATATCTGGTGCCTGCATTAGAGTCTCTCTAAGAAAGAGCTGGTGGGAGACACAAACACCAAAGGGGATTTATTAGATTGGCTTACACAGTAGCAGCTAGCTGGGTCATCAACAGAGGCAGGCTGCATGTTGGAGAAGCAGAGAGCCAAGAATCCCAGCAGTCCCAAACTGCTTTGGAAAGTCTGGAGGTTTCCTGGAGAATCACTGCTATTGAGCTCTCCTCAAAAGGCTGAAGAAGCTGGAGCCTGATGTCCGCAGAGGATTGCGGCAGCAATAGACCTGCTCACTCAGAAAGAAGGGAAGCAGGTGCTGAGAGCAGGCAACTTTCCCTTTTTTCACCTGGGCCATTCTTGGAAGGTGCTGGTGGTGCCCACACTGAGGGTGGGACCCCACTCATCCCCACTCGCCTTCCCAAGTCTCTCTGGAAATGTCCCTATAGACACCCAGGTATATTTCACCAATTATATATATATTTTTAATCTTATTTATTTATTTATTTTTGGTTTTTTGAGGTAGGGTCTCACTCTCGTCCAGGCTGACCTGAAATTCACTATGTAGTCTCAGGGTGACCTCGAACTCATGGCAATCCTACCTCTGCCTCCCGAGTGCTGGGATTAAAGGCATGCACCACCATGCCCGGCTCACCAATTACAAATACCTTCTAATTCACACCAGTTGACAACCAAGACTAACCATCAAGGTGCTCTATCTACCAGGATGAGATCTAGAAAAATCATCTGGATATGACAAAAAAAAAAAAAAACCTTGAGTGAGCAAATATTAGCCCTGCCCTCTACTAGTATGACCTCATATGTCACACCTCCATGGTCTTTCATCAGGTCATGCCTAAAAATAATTGTGTTTCAACCCTTTCAGCCCCAAGCTTTAGTTGCATGGTTTCCTAATATCTACCTGACATCATTTAAATCTATGAAATAAAATGAGCTTTATGTTCATATAAGATTTTTATCTCACATAAATTGATGCTCTAAATTTCTTCCAAAGGACAAATACCTACTATATTTCACGCTTTCCTAGTCTTCAAATAAAAGGCATTTGTACATAAATAATACGAAAGCAAAGCTCAAAGGAGATTTGAAAGGATATTAAATTAAGTCATTATTTCCAAAGCCTTCAGCTCTGTCATTTATAACTTCTCTGAGGCACCATCTCTGTGGGCTTTAAATAAGGGGATATAGGCTAGATTATTTTCAGTATCTTTATAACTTTGACATTTGTGATTTGTAAGACTGTAGGATGTTTTCTCTCCAAAATTCAATAACCATAGACACAATGAAAAATCTGAATTTAGATAAGGACAGAAAAATGGATTAGAAACATAGGGAGTCCTTTGTAAATTTCAAACCAATTAACACTGCTAGTGATATCTCTCATCTGCATGTACAATTTAATTTTTAAGTTATATTCTTTTGGGATAAGAAAGGGGCAGCAACTATTTCATCAATTTTTTGTGGCTTTGATTGAAACTTTTTGATGGCTTTGGATTGCAAGATTTTTGTCGTAGAAATGCCGGCACGGGTGCGGAGCTCCATGGCATTAGCATGGCTGCCTCTGGTCTCCAGAGATTTTGGCCTCATTTGATGCAACTCACATTCAATTTCTTCTCTGGAATAGATGCTAGCACAATGTAAGAAGCTGTTCTTTTTCCACGTGGTCCACTGAAAATGTCTTTCCTTTGCTTCTTGGAAAGAAAAGCTCACGTTTGGAAAAGTGGACACACTAGGAAATGTTTTGGTGCGGGAGATTGTTTTTTGTAACAGAACTTCCTAACTTCAAGAACCATGTCAGATAATAATAATTTTCCTTCTATTTTAGAAGAGCTATTAATATATCAAACATAAATACAACTCACCTAGCAAACACAGTCAGGTGGGTTCTGTGGCACAATAATGAGCTAGAACTCAACTTGTCAAGAACATGCAGAGGCATTGGACCGGCCAGGCTCTGGAGTCTGGGTCAGGTTTATTTAGGGAGGTTTGGTACATGTGGCCTAGTTCTTTGTCCTCTAAGATAGAGCTACAAGTCAGAACTTAGTCCCCGTTCTCTTGATGTCAATGATAGATAATAAGGACCAAAAGTTTTCTCCAACCACTGAAAGCAATGCAAACCACCATCACCACCAGCAGCACAAGTGGACATTATGGGTGTGTTTACAGAGGCAGAGGATATAGTTCAGTGGATAAAGTGTTTCCCTTACAAGCATGAGGACCTAAAAAATTCAGTCCCTCGTATCTATGGTTTAAAAAAAAAAGCCCGATATAGTGGTAATCCAGGGCTGTGGCTAACTGACCAGTCAGTCTAAACTCATTAGTGAGCTCCAGACCATTAAAAGATCCTGTCTAAATAAGAAGTGAGTGGAATTGCTGAAGATGACACCCAAGGTGTCCTCTTGTCCTCACATGCACACACACACACCACATCCCACATATGCAAAACAAACAAAAAGTGTGTTTATAGTTGGGGGTGGTGACACATTTGTAATCCCAGCATGAGAATCACAAGTTCAACCTCAGCCTGAGCTATGAGCTATAGATAGACTTACACCCACACTCAAAAAAATTCAAGCAAGGGCTGGAGAGAAGGCTCAGTTGTTAAGGCACTGGCCTGCAAAACCTAACAACCCAAGTTCGAGTCCCCAGTGCCCACGTAAACCCAGATGTACAAAGTGGTGCGTATATCTGGAGTTATTTTGCAATGGCTGGAGGCCTTGGTGTACCCATTCTCTCTCTGTGTCTCTACTTGCACATAAATAAATAAATGTTTTTAAATAAAATATAAATAAAAAATTCAGCCAGCCATGGTGGCACATGCCTTTAGTTCCAACACTCAGGAGGCAGAGGCAGAATCACTGTGAATTTGAGGCCACCCTGAGACTACATAGTGAATTCCAGGTCAGCCTGGGCTAGAGCGAGACCCTATCTCAAAATACAGAAAAAAAAATCCAAGCAAATTAAAAATTTAAAAGTATGTTTATAAAGTCATCAAACTGGAAACACTTGCACCTGCTGGTAGTCATGTAAAATAAAACAACCTTTCCGGAATCTCATGGAATAATTGGTGCCATGAACTATAATAATGCTTTTGGCTAATTAATGCCTCTCTCAGATTTCATGCAATGTAAATTATTATGGGTATGCACAAAGATGTGTGTATAAAGGTACTCACTTCAAATAGTGTTGATCAAGTGAATAAAATCTGGCAGTGTGTCAGTAGGCAAATTGTGGTGTGTTTGTGTAATTAAAGACTAAGCATCTATTAAAATGTGCTATAGAAGATTACTTATTGTTATGATAATTTTACTAAGGATAAAAGCATTCTTAAGAACATATGCATATGCCCAAGAAATACTCATGTTATTTAAAATTAAATAAATAAAACTGATGAGAATCTTAATAATGTTACAGTTTATCTGAGACTTGTCGATTTTATTTTACTTTCAGTGAGTGTGTAAGGTTTCTACCCAGGAGTCATAGAGAATTGGTGTGTTCCTCTCACATCAGCATATTCACAAAGGGCAAGAAAACAGCCAGGCAGGGAAAATTAGGACAAGCCCAAAATGAAGGTCTGAGCAGCTCTGGTTTCTGATTTGATGAACTGGATAATGTCATCATACGTTTGCCACAGACCTTCCCTGTCACAAAAAGAAAAAGAAAAAGATTGGGAAAAATCTGCTGTGGCATTGAGGTCTATACTATTCTTCCTCACTTAGCTGGTGCCCAATGCTTGGTACCTCTTCCTGACCTGGTGGCTTCTGGCTGCTACTGGTTCCATAGAAGTCTAGGTGGGTGGACTAGCGTGCAGGGTGGAGTTTTCTTTTCTTTTTTAAAAATAAATTATATCTTTATTATCCACCTTTAGATACACTGACTGAATGAGCAAATAATGTGTTGGCGTCCCCAGTTCCCCGATTTCCTTCTTCCCTGTCCCCAGGCAGCTGGGTATTCTCCTCCGTGGACAGTCTGGATCAGACCATGGGGTAGGGGGTTATGGATAGCCTAGGGGTCAACCCCATTCCACCCCCTTTGTGCATTGTTACTGAGGGGGGCCATGTCTCTGGATATTCTCCCCCACCATGACTCTTACAATCTTTCTGCCCCCTCTTCCGCTCAGTTTCCTGAGTCATGGTGGGTGAGTATTAAGGTATTGTTGAGGTCTTGGGGACCTCTGTTCTTCTGCTTTAGGTTTCATTGAAGATCATTGGTGTCTGTCTCGCTGGCTCATCCTGGGTTGACTGATTGGCTGTGGTTATAGGTCTCTTGCTTATCCCACCACTCTCTGCGGGATCAGCTATCGGCCTATGGCTCGTTGGTAGAGTTGGAAGAATCACAGTTCTCTCACTGCCTTCTGAAAAATACAAACAGAATCTCCATTGGAAGGTGGCGTTTTCTTGATGGAAGTTGCTAGACGGGGTGGTGACCTTGATCCATGGAGCTCGTTGTATCTGCCCTCCTTCCAGATAAGGAAATGAGGCCTCCATGAAGTTATCTACTCCTTACCATAATACAGATCGAGTATCCTGATCCAAACCCACTGGACTCGAAAGCCCACACTCTTGCCATGAGGCTCCGCTGGAAAGTGTTACAGTCTAGCTGGGAGAGATCTCTAACATCCCAAGTGCTTTCAGAAAACTGACTGAAGCTGCTATTAAATTAGGAATGCAGTGCACCAGTGTGATTCCACTGACAGCACAGGAGGAGAGACTTCATCAAAGTTATGCAAAAGTTCCTTGATGCACTTGCTTGCAAAGCCCTCTAGCCCAGGTTTGATTCCCTTGTGCCCATATAAGGACAGATGCACAAAGTGACACATGCATCTGGAGTTCCTTTGCAGCAGCAAGAGGCTTTGATGCACCCATGCTTTCTCTGTCTCCCCTTGCAAATAAATGAAAATACTTTTGAAAAGTTCCTTGAAAGAAATGTTTCGAGTGGAGCTTTGAATAATGGGGAGTATCCAGGTAGGTGCAATGTGGCTTTGCCTTTTTTCACAAAGTGGTGTGACAGGCAGGGCCTTCTAACAGGCCAGCCAGTTGACCCCCTACTCCGCCTCCCATGTGGAGGCTGTGGAAACAATCGTATAGTTATTTCTTTGACTGCTGCACATCTAAGATAGACCATATCATCAGCTGAGGGCATTGGCGCACAGTTGTCTACCATCTTCAGCAAGCCTATGGTTCTAAACTTTCCCTTGAAGTCTTCCATACCTGGCAGTGCCAACCAGATCTACCAGCTGTGTTCCAGCCAGAAGCTTTGTTAAGATGGATCAGAACTCATGGGGAGAGTGCTTCTAAAACCCCATCTCTGAGCCTGGTGCAGAGGCTCACACCTGTAACCTCAGCATTTGGGAGGCTGAAGTAGGACTGCCATGAATTTGAGGCCAGCCTGGGCCACACAGAGTTCTAGGTCAGCCTGGAGGAGAGTAAGACCCTGTCTCAAAAACAACTTAAGAGAAAAAAAAAATTAAAATGAAGTTGATAAATCCTATCACCACATCCACTGAGGGACCTTACAAACCCAGTGAACATCTGTACCTGATGTGGAGACCCCACGGGAGAGGAGTGGCAGAGGAGCCAGGTGCCAGGGACCCCTCCTCACAGGCAGCCGCCTTGGACAGGGCTTGTGGGTGCTGACTGGGTCCCTTGGAGGTGCAGAGTGCTCTGGGAAGCTTACACAGCAGATGACGTCTGAAGGCTTCACTGATGTCTGTTTCATGCTGCTCGTTCTGTCCTCACTGCTCTTCTCCCTCTCCTACCTGGGCCATGCCTCTCTCCACTCTTCTTTCTAGAACTCTGTCTTGCCTCTACCCTCCTTGGTCCACTCCTGCTCTACCTCTTGTTGCCCCTGCACCATCCATTTCTCTTGACCCCCTCCTTCCTCCTTCTATAGCCCTCTGGGTCTCCATATCTCGTGTGTGTGTGTGTGTGTGTGTGTGTGTGTGTGTGTGTGTGTGTGCGCGCGCGCGCGCGCCCGTGTGCGCTTATGCAAGTCAGCCAGCCTCTGTATCTCTAGCTCTCTTGGTCTTGGCTGTCCCTGGAGTCTTTCTCTTCCTTTGCTTTTATTTAGACTTAGGCATGGGTTCTAAACATGCCCTTCTAACCCTGTGTAATGGTGGGTTCTGGACAGGCAAGGTGGGGATGTGCAGTGCGGTTGCACATCCTCATTTGATACATGACGGCCTTTTCCTAGCTGCTTAGGGGTGTATTGCAGTCGGCTTTCTCATTGCTGCAGAAAAGAACCCAACCAAAAGCTGCTTGTGGACGAATGGGTTTATTTTGGCTTATAGACTCAAGGGGAAGTATCATGATGGCAGGGAAAATGATGGCATGAGCAGAGCGGGGACATCACCTCCACCACATCAGGTAGACAACAGCAACAGAAGAGTGTGCCAAACACTGGCAAGGGGAGGTTGGCTATAACACCATAAGCCCACCCCTAACAACACACCTCCAACAAGGTTCCAATACCCAAACTGCCATCAGCTGGGGATCACACATTCAGAACACATTCATTTGTGAGGGACACCTGGATCAAACCATCACAGTTTGTTTGTCTTAAGGTTTGTATGCTTCGTTCTTCACCCCTTCTTATTGTCAAGTTAATTTCAAGAAGCCTATGAGCTGAGCAGAAAGTGGTCTGAAGGACCTCAGCCAGCATCACCCCTCTTCTGGGTTCTTTGGCACGGGGTGGGGTCTCTGGGTCAGCTCTCTAAATGGGGCAGGAGGGGAAGTAGAAGACAAGAGTCTTCAGGAGCAGTCCAAAAGGAGAATGTCAGCACCACGAGGGCCCAGCATGCTTCATGCTTGAAAATAGTCTCAGCTTATTTTGGGGATCACATGTCCATCTTACCAGCAGTTCTCATCTCGGGCCTTGCCTAGGGCAGATGGCCAGTCAACATGAGGGAAACAGATCTGCCTCACATGAGGAGGCATCTTTGAAAATCTGCTTTCACTACTACTTTGTGTGCTCTGCTATCACTAAGGCCCAATGCCTGTGTTTGTGCAAAGGAGCATTTGCTTGAATAAACATGTTTTAGCTTTGGGGTGATTGATCTGAGCTCGATATGAAGGTCTCTCTGTGTTTGGGAGGATGAGTGTTCCAAGCAGCATGTGGTGGCTGTGGTTAGATGTAGGTGGGAGCGACAACAAGCTATGCACTACATGGTCCAGGTGACCCACCCCGCTGCTGCAGGGAAGAGAGCTGCGAGAGGAATGGCTGGCAGGTGCTTCCCCTGCCTGCTACTGGCTGATCCACCCACGGGGCTGCTCTCCCTGACACGGTCTTTCATTTTCCCCCTCCTCCTCATCCATTTTCTTCTTTGGCAGAGTCTCACTCTAGCCCAGGCTGACCTTGAATTCATAGCAATCCTCCTCCCTCAGCTTCCTCAGTGCTGGAATTTTGAAGCATGAGCCACTCTATCTAGCTTCAATTTTCTTTTACTTAAGTGCATAGCCTTCTGGCGACACGTCATATGTGCGCATGACAGGTCACGATTATCTGGGAGGTGAGCATTATCAAAGCCTAGAACTGGGGCAGTAAGGAAGGAATGTGCATCTAGCCTTCTGAGATCAAAAGGAATAGGTTTTTTTTTTCATTGTTTGAATTCCTAACTAAATCTCTTTCCCCACCCTGACAGGTAGAGCCTGTCAGTTTTTACCACTTTACTCTAGCATCTTCAGGGGATTGAACCTAGGTTCCTTTTTTGTCCCCTACTCATAACCAAGGGTTTGGTTTATGGAGTAAAACCTAGAACATCGAAGCCAGGTCAGGTAAGACTGCCTCAAAGCTGCTCTCCTTCTTCTTCGTGGATACTGAGACTCCTCGAGGCAGGCTGTTGTCTGCTTTCCTTCGAAGGCTATTTTTAGTTTTACATTGTGATTGGAAAGAAGACAAAAAATCACTCAGAAGTTAGACTCTCCAGGCAGAATCTTGAATATGCTTTCAAAAAACTAAAGTATAAATATAGAAATGGTCTAAACCTTTTTCCTCACGTCTCTCCTTGAAGTTTGTGATTGGATTGGAACGCTTATTGCCAACTATGTTAAGGGAAGCCATATGATACAAATAATGTTTCTTACTAAACAAGACATCCCTGTGTTATCTGCATAGGTTAAATTGTTCCAGAACAAAGTCCTGAAATACTGTTACATCTGGGTGCACTCATAAAGCAAATTAACTTCACCCTAGGGCTTCAGTTTTTCGCCTTTTCCATTGAACATGGAGAGACACCTGGAGTGTTTGTGTTGTTTCTTGGCTTGTGAAGCCTGGGTTGAGGTTACCACAAAAGAGCAAAGTTCTCAAACTCTCATGGGACCTTGTTCTTGGAGCCTCTTGTCTTTATCTCTTGTCTTATACATTCACTGATGTTCTCAATAGGAGCAGGATGTGAGTGTGTGATTCTCAGTTAACTATTTATAAACCGCATGATGGATCTCATTCTTTTCTTTTTAAATATTTTATTATTTAAGAGAGAGTGAGCGAAAGAAAGGCAGACAGATAGAATATGGGCATGCCAGGGCTTCTAGTCACTGCAAACAAACTCCAGACACATGTACCACCTTGTGCATCTGGCTTTACATAGGTACTGGGGAATCAAACTCAGGCAAATGCCTTAACCACTGTTCCATCTCTCCAGCCCTGATTATTTTCCTATAAAATATTTTTATTTATTTATTTGCAAGCAGAGAGAGAGTAAGAGAGAGAGACAGAGAGACAGAGAGAGACAGAGGGAATGGGGAATAGACGCGTCAGGGCCTCTTGACACTGCAAACAAACTCCAGATGTATGAACCACTTCGTACATTTGGTTTTATGTGCATAATGAAAAATCAAACCCAGGCTGTTAGACTTGCAAGCAAGCAACTTTAACCACTGAACAACCTCACCAATCCTGGATCTAATTCTTAATTGATCACATGGATGGCTTTGGAAATTTAGTGATAAGAAACCTAATAATTCATTATTCATTTGTGCATGATAACATTTTAATTTATAAATGATTGTACAGTTTAATAGATTTCTTTAGAAATTGATTGTCCAGTCCCTTCGATAACTCAGCTGGTAGAGCAGAGCAATTGACTGTCATGTGTGTACATTCTGTGGAAGACATTAGCTTAAAGTTTGCTTGATACCGGCCATTATACTAAAATGCAATTCAAAAGCTTTTAAAGTTCCTGGAAATGCAAAAAATAAAGAACCCAAATTTGAAAGGATCCTTCATGCTTCCCTTCTGCTACCTTCCATGATCAGAAGGAGAATTAGCAATAAATATCCTGTGGGGGGGGCATCCATAAGTTAGTTTAGAAATACATCTCAGTGGTGGTGGGGGATAGTTAAAGATAGTTGCTCCCCCTCCCCCACGCTCCACAACTTTCTTTTTTAATCTGAAAAAAAAATGCAGCATGTAATAAAAGATTCTTTGCTGAACCCACACCCAGCATATGACCTTATTCTCATGCTGGGAAAGTCCCTTGTTCTATTTTCCAAGCCTGTAAGTTTTCTTTTTAATCTCATCCAAGCCAGCATAGTCACTCATGGTCTATCCTGTTGTCTGCCAATAAAATTTAAGAATGTCTAATTCATTAAGGATGGTTCTACATTGCATCTTATCTGACCAGCATCTGTGGGTGTCAGCTGCTAACAAGTAGCTCAGATGTTTGTGCCACTCCTGAATACCCACAGGCTGACACACTCTCTTCTGATTAACAGTATTAAGTTATGCATGCCATTCTCAATATAAATATATGCTTAAACACTTCCTGTAAAGAATCATTCAACCTAATAAAATGACTTGGGACTTTTTAAAAAGCTGGATATAAATATCACTGGAGATTGAATAGCTAGCATAAATATTCACTCAGCTTTCCTGAACATTTTCAGAATGCTGCTGGCCACTTTTGTGAGTATCCTGAAATCCGAGCTTGTACCAGAGGAAGGGCATGGGGGCAGTGGATAGGCAAACAAGGTCATAGGCTATCCCAGGATGCCCAGGTACAAGCTCATGGAATACTTTCCATGGAGGTAGAAGGGTCTTGTTCCTTCAGCTCCTAGCTGATCAGCCACACTTATTAATTGCTTAGAATCCTCTATGTTGGTTTCTTTGTTGGTTCACTCTCTTGTGTGGCAGATCAGAAAGAGAAATGGTTAACAAAGATGTCACAGATAAGGGAGAGTATTTCACACAATTTAGTGCGGACACTAACTTCACAGCGCTGCATGAGGTCTACAACTTGCTCCAAGGTATCTCTTGGTTAGTTTTCTTTCTACCTCTTCTGCACCCACCCTTGAAAGCATAAGCTTACCAAATAGAAGACTCAATTACAGGTTTTTTTTTTTTTTTTTGGAGACAGGCTCTCATGTATTTCGGGCTGGTCTTTTTTTTTTTTTTTTTTTTTTTTTTGGTTTTTCGAGGTACAGGCAGACCCGGAATTCACTATGTATTCATAGTAGTCTCAGGCTGGCCTTGAATTTACTTCAATCCCTGTACTTCTCCCTCTCAAGTTCTGGGATTAAAGGTGTGCAGCTCAGGATGACCTTGAACTTCTGATTCTCCTGCCTTCACCTAATGAGTCTTAGGTATCAAACCCAGAGCCTTGTGCATGCTAAGCAAGCACCCTATCAACTAAGTACACCCCCAACCCTTCTGATCTTACCTCTGTACTTCTGAGTCTCATTCCTGTCTGCCATCATTGCTTTGGTCCTGGAAGAAGCAGGTATGTACTTGGAGAGCATTCAACAGAGAAGCTGGGCCTGCACCTGACCCCATGGTGCATGGACTCCCGCGGCCACCAAGGCTGACCAGCAGGAGTGCTTGTTTGTTCTCATGGAATGTGACCTCAACTCTTGTCTCCTTGTCCAGACTGCTCGCTAGAAGCTCAACCCAAGTATGTGCGAGGTGGGAAGCGTTATGGACGCCGGTCTCTGCCTGAGTTTCAAGAGTCTGTGGAAGGGTTCACAGAGGTGACGGTGATCGAGCCACTAGATGAAGAAGCACAGTCGTCACTCAGCCCAGCTGGTGACTGCCACGAGGTAAGGGGCTGCACGGGCACCCTGGTGAAGAGGAGACCATAGATGCTCTACAGCATGAAGACAGAAGGAGTTAAGGAGGCCAATGGTGCAACTTGGGCTTTCCTCAGCTCTGGCTCTTTGCTGGCCTGATGATCACATAGCCCTTGTACATGTAGGGCTAAATTTCCTCTTTGAACATTTTTGCCTGTGTCTCTTTTTGCTCGGGTCTCAGAGGTCTTAGGAAAGCTGATATTTCTTTCTTTTAATTAATTAATTTGTAAGGAAAGAAAGAGAGGCAGAGAGAATAGGCACGACAGAGCCTCTAGCCACTGCAAACAAACTCCAGATGCATGTCAACTTTGCACTCTGGCTTTATGTGGGTACTAGGGAATCAAACACGTTTTATTAGGCTTTGCAGGAAAGTACCTTAACCGCTGAGCCATTTCACCAGCCCTGGAGAGCTGATATTGCTTTGCCTTGTTTATGGTTGTATATTTAGATTTCAGTCACCTTTATATTATCTGCTCTTCTAGCTCTTTGGAATTATTTCTTTCCCTACTATGGCTTTTTTTTACAAAAGCTAACCAAATCCTTACCTCCCTTCCCCCAAACTGTAAAATTGCATCTATGCCAGTAGAAAAGAAAGCCCCATGTTCAGTGTTTTGAGAACCTGCCTCTTCTCTTTCATGATGTGATAAAGCAGCTGAACTCTCAAGTCTTACCTCGAAACATGGAATAAGGCATTTCCAAGGGTTTGGTACTTGCCAGCCTTCTTTTCCTTAAGCCTGGCACCCCAGGCACACCTCCCTCTCTGCATGTTGACTCGCCTGCCTCCCTGAGCGCCCTTCTTCACTTTGCACACTGCCATAATCTACCAGTAAAGGAGAAGCAGTTAACATATTCTTTATTCTCTCCTTATGGCTCATTTACCAACATTCCATTTATAGAACATGATTGAAAATGCCTTGCTGAGCAAGCTCTAAATATTCCTTGCAAATTCCAGCTCAGATTGGAGCTATAAATATTTCAGATACTAATAGGAGCTGGAATGGAGTCAAAGAACCTTCACTGTTCTTTGACTGAGTGTGTGGGTGTGTACAGGTAGGTGCCTGCATGTGTGTATGTTCATGCTTGTCTAATCTGTGTTGAGCTTACTAAAATCTATAGGAGACTTGCTCCAATAATGTCCACAGCTGCCAGACTTCAGACATCCTCACTTTTCCAGAATACTTACAAACCCAAAGATAACTAGGAAGAGCCAAGGTATTGAGTAGAGCTGAAACTGATGGGTCATAAACATGTGAACAGTCTACCAAACATAACTTTGCATCATTTACAAAGAAAACACATCAAAAAGTAATTCTCACCCCTGAAGTGAAGGAATAGTGGTAGAAATATAAGGGAAACAAGAAGAAAAACAACTAGAAAAGGAGAGAGAGTGCCTACAAAGTCGTCTAACAGTGGTAGGGGGGGAGGGAGGAGGAGAATGCTGCCCAGAACCTCTCGATGCCCCAGGCTGGTCCTTTTTACGGCAGGTGCTGGTCAGTTCAGTGGTCCTTCCTTTCTTGGGTCCTTTTGAAACATTTACATAGGGAACTTTTCACATGCTTCACATTTTTGCATAGTAATTTAGGGAGGCAAGTAATTTGTATATTTGTTCAGTGTTTGCAATCCTGTATTTACCTTTCTGTCAGAAAGTGTATCATTTTACTATATAAAGTCTGATTCCTAAGCCTGGGTAACATGGAATATCATTGGCGACAATGTCTCAACAGTTCAGTAGGGAAGTTTAATTATTTGGAGACCACTTTTAGGTCTAATGTCTTATCTCCTCAACTGGTCTCAAAATATTATTACTTGGTGCTAAAAAGCTAATCATTGCATATTTTTCATAAAATACTTTCTACTCACCACCAGGGGATAGCCAGAAAGACCTTTGGGCAGAGATGACTATTAATGGCAATGAATTTCTTTATATCTTTGTTAGATCTTATCTACTGACTCCTACTGAAATTACTGTTTAAAAAGTGAGACTTTGTTTTCATATATAAATAAAGATGAGTGGAAGCCTGAGCCCGGGGAAAATCATGCTGCTTTTAAAGGATATAGTGAAAAAATTGCTTCACTCCCAATATGCTTTGGCTTTCCTTCCATCCTCCAGAAGCCTCCTGATTCCATTTAGTGTCTGCCCTGCTCACCACCCTCCAGCAGAAGAGCTGGAGAGGGTGGAGAGGGTCATTTCTGTGGGTTTCTCTTGTCGAATCCTTTTGGATAATCCACTGAATCTCAGCCCAGAGTCTATGAGAGCAGCGATAGCACTTTCTTGCCCTGCCTTTTTCAAATTTTCAAAAGTTGGGCTTAAACCAAAGCTTTCTCACCTGCTTCTCGCCTAGAAATTAAGTGTTTTATAAGCTGAATTGGTTTTGTCTTTTTGTTTTTTATTTTTTTGGTACTGCAGCGCAAACCCAGGGCCTTCCCCATGCTGTACCACTGAGCAACCCCTCTGCCCCTCAGCCTGTCATTTATCTCTTAAAAATTAATAGTTTCTTGGATTTTGGGAAGATGGATCACTGGATGAAGCCCTTGTTGCTCAATTGTGAGGACCTGAGTTTGGTCCCTAGAACCTATGTAAAGCAGGATACAGTCGTGAGCATCTGATCCCAGGGTGCCTATGGGAGGCAGAGACAGAGAATCCCTAGAAGCATGTAGGTCAGCTAACCTGACACACGCAGTGATAAACAAGAGATCCTGCCTCAACAATAAGGTGGAAGGTGGGAACTGACATCCATGGTTGTCCTCTGACTTCCACACAGGCTCCAGAGCACATGCACATGTACACCTGTTCTCTCTCTCTCTCTTTCTCTCTCTCTCTCTCTCTCTCTCTCTCTCTGTCACACACACAGATATTTTTAAAAACTAATATATAACATTATATATATATATATATAAATAAATAAACATTTTTGATCTTCCTGGTGAGTTAAAAGGGCAAATCCCAGTTTTGTGCAACAACAGCTTGGTTGTTAAAATCATGTTTGCAAAAAAAAAAAAATCATGTTTGCTACCTCCACAGGTGCACACGGTCTTGTGATGCAGCTTTGTGAGGATGTACCCCAGTGTGTTCACAAAGTCTCCCTATTTCTTGGTTCAGTCCTGTCTTAGCCTCAGGAATTGAAAGCCACTCGGCCAGTAGATAGATGTTCACATGCAGAGCTACACAGGCTTGTTCTAGAACCCCTGTCCCTTCTGCAAGACTTGTCTAGTAGGTCTCCTATGGGAATGAAGGTGTCTTTTCTATTCTAGTGTGGCCCCCAGTTGGGGAGTGCAGGGAGGGAGAAGTTCTTCTTGACCTGTGGAGTTTATTTACTCCCCTCAGTCTGAGTCTGCCTGGGGTTTCTTACTGTACTGCAGGTCTCCCGAGACCCTTTTAGCTTCTGTCTTTGGAGGTGTTAAGAATTTATTCCTTGGGCTCATACTTCATCACAGGGCTACCAGCCAATACTGAAGAGGGGCTGGGCCTCCCTTGATATGAATGTTTCATAAGGAAATCAGATGGTGAGCTGCAGACAGACTGCTTAGGTTCACAAGGTGGGATGCTGAGCGGGCTTGAGGACCTCCATGTCCCCTGCTCTCCACTTTGCCCCAAAGTGGCTGCAGAGTTTCTTGATCAGGACAATAGAAAGACCAGAATCTGTGATCAGGAGTTGAAAAGAGAAGAGCTCTGGCCACACTCCCCAACAAGAGACTAACTAGCTCTGGGTTGAGTCAAATAATAATTTTACCTGGGGATTTGTGGAAGGATGGGCGGTAG
>PVHP010003136.1:0-12574 GCA_004024765.1 Zapus hudsonius | reverse complement strand
TGGGACCCCTTTTTCTATACCTATGACCCAAACTATCTGTTATTCTCTGCAGTTTGCCTATAACTCTACCCTTTTGCTCTCACCCATGGAAACATCTAGAAATGCAGATGAGTGTGAGCAAGGCTATTATGGAGATTCCTTTGAAACAGCTAGCTTTTTATTTAATGTAAGTCCCGTGAAGCTTCAGGCCTCATTAGTTACAAGCAAGTTGGAGCACATCTGATGACCACAGGGCACTGTTGTAATGTGGTACCATGGTGAGGCCACAAATGGTCGCATGCAGATGCTACTACCCCACCTCCATGGCCTCTCCCCCTGCACTGAGTATATGAAAAGCTTGTCATGAGGTGTTTTTCATCATGTTCGACTTTTGTTTTTGTTCACCTATGTTCAAGCCCTACAGAAATTGCAAGCATATTAACTGTCTCCAGCCCATTCCCCCACCCCCAGCTTTTAATAGGCAATTTGATTCTTTCCTGCTGAAATAGAAAATATTCAACCCAGCTATTAAGCATGTCTTCCCCACCAAGTTTCGTTTACAAGGCAATAAAGCCTTTCTGTAGGAAAAGACTACTGTCATCTTGTGAAATCGTCAGCAGTAAAGTGTAGCATCTCAGTATTCCATTCGGGAAGCCTGAAGCAGAATGTGCTAATTCACAAGTGACAGGCAGGTCCCACCAGCTACTTCAGAGCCCATTCGCCTTCCAATTTAGTGTGTTTATCTGGCAAATGGATCCCTTGGGAGGCTGACCTCTCATCTTGTGTGGGAGTGAAAGGAAAGTGGCCATTTTTCCTTTATCCATAGGATCAGTTTCACTCAAAATCAATTCAACAGGACATTCTACTGGGAATTAATCCAGGTCAACAAATGGCACATTCTTGGGTCCAGCCTAAGGTGTGACTAATGAGGTTTTAGTTGTCACCATTTTCACTTTACTTCATTAGGAAGCTGAAGGGAGACTTTAGGTTTATGTAAATGCATTTTTATCCTTTCTATATACAATGGCTATTGAAATGACTTTGAATTTTATGCTCCTGTTTCTTTGAGGGGGGCTGGAAGGGGAAAACAAACACATTCTTCATTCTCTTCTCTTCAGAGCTGGTAGGAAAGATTGTGTAACTAATACAATTGGGGCAGGGCCACTTTGCTTTCTGTCCTGGTTGAAAAACAGGGGACCCCTTGTTAACTGTTTTCCTCTCTAGGGAATAGATTGGGTCTAGTGAGATTCTTATCAAGAACAAGGGGCTTTAGACAATTCTTTCTTCAGCTGGAGACAATAGTCCAGTAAACCAAAACCATTGGTTTGCATGCTACAGTTAAGTGAGAACCTGAGAGAAAAAGTTAAAGTTGATGCCACACTCACCTAAGCACCCACGGCAAGTCCAGGCTTTGTCTTGAGCCTATGGGGGTAGAAGGCAGGATAGCACTTGGGAAAAAAAAAGTCCCATAAAAAAACATAACAAAAAATTGTTTTTTGCTACCCTACATAATTTGAACCTTCTGTTAAAAAATTCAAAATTGACTTCCCCTTAATTGATTTTCATATATGTGTAACTTTACATTGAAAGCACAAATGATTCATTTCCACTGTACAGAGTCAATATTTAATTCTGAGGCACACTTCTTAATAATTGAGAGAAGTTTCATTTCAAAAAATACACATTTTTTTCATTATGCTTGTTACACTTTCTGTCTGTCTTTGACAGAGCAAGTCATCTCATTGCTGATGCCATTTATTCCCATCCAACACATTGACATCTGTAAGATAGATGTTTTTATTAATGACATTCCAGCCTTCTCTTTATAATTCTTAAGCTTTATTAGATCATCTGGCTATTCCCAGAGATAAAACCCTCATTCAGGATGCAACTATAGATTACTTGAACTGCTCAGAGAAGATCTGAGAAGCCCCTTCAAAGCTAATGAGATGTCTCTTGTTCTAACAAGGCTATCAGACCTTGATATTTTGACATGATTGCAGAGGGGATTTCTTCTGCATCTCCTCTCTCTTCCAGATTAACAATTTCTAATATGTATTTTCTAACTAAAACAGGAAGCAAATCAGGAATGAACTAGTTATTTCTAACTGATAATAGTAAAGTTTCCAAATACACCATTAGATATCTTTCATATAGAAGAAAAGTGCTTATTGTACACTTAGCAACTGTGATGTGTAGAAGTATAAAAAGAATGTTCCTTCCACTTGAGTGAGCCTCTTTCAAAAGAGGTCTGTGTGTATAATTCAGTGGTAGACTGACTGTGTATCACATGGGTGAGGCAATAGGTTCAATGCCCCATGCCAACAAATACATAAACATACGTACATACGTGCATACATACATGCATGACTGATTCTTCCCTTTAAGGACTTTAAAATCCAGTTAACCACAACCAGTGAGTCCCTCATGGCAGGGAAGAGGCTCAGATCCAGATACAGCTTTCCCCACACTGGTGGCACTTAAAGGTTTTCTGGCAGTGTGGCAGGACTCATCAGAATGTGTGTGCATTTACAAATCATACTTTAATTCCGGTTATCCCCAGCACTTACCTGCAGGGTTAATTGCTTTTTAAAGATGAAGGCACTGGTTTGCATTGTAGTCTAGCAGCTCCTCCCTGAGTTCACAGAAGAGACTGGGAGCTAGGCTGTCAGGCAGGCCCTCCTCTTGCCTTAGGCTTCAAAGGCTGCAGAGTAGGTAGGAAAGGAGTCCCAGTCCAGGAAGCGTGTCCCCACAGAAGCAAAAGAAAAAGCCAGCGCCCCTATTCCAAACACACTTAATTACCAATACCTGGCAGAAGGCATGGCTTTCTAAATATTTAGGACTAGGAGCCAAACGCGTAATGGATACTGTTTAAAAGACCTGAAGTTCCAGTCATAAGCATTCTCTAACCAGCTTTTTGGCTTTCAGAATGCTCTATGTTTCTCTAAATGTGTCCCCTCCAGCTCAGTTTGGGGGGAGGGAGGGGGACTTCGTTCTAGTAAATTTTCTTCCTCTTTTCTCTGGCTTTACAAGGCCTTCCGCTTTCAAAAAAAGAATCTGTTTCAGGCTGTGGGGCCTCAGAGATCAGCTCAGCAACCTCTGCCGGGAATAATAGCCCCGTGTGTGCCTGTAATCATTTTAATTAGCTATACATTCTGTGGGCATAAAGGTTTGCACTCAAGCAGATGGCTGGTGGGGGTGGCGGCTGGGCTATTGTGGGCAGGGGCCTCGCTGACCCAAGGCTGCAGATGCCGCCCCGGTTTGGGGGCTGGTGCCCATCCTAGAGACTCTGCCATCTGCTGTGTGGTCCCCCAAAGCAGGTGTCCCTACAAAGAAAGCATTCCTGAAATTGGTGCTGCCTGTGTGGGTGAAGTGTGCAGGGTACCCTCATCCAGATGTAGGAGAGCTGACACTGAGACTTGTGACCCTTGGGGTGGGGGGGTGCCCTTTGTCTGCCTGAGGGGGATGGGCACTACTTTCTGTAGCAGCCACTTTGAGGCCACTCTGACCCTCTCCTCTGTCTGCCCTCAGTGGGGCTGTATACTTGGCTGTGAAGATGACCAAGCACAGGGCAGGCTCTGCCAGCTGTGACCACCCAGGGGACTAGCCCCAAGGAAGACTCTGATTCTAACTGAATCCAAGGTATTTGCTTCATCACAAGCAACATGTAGTTCTTGGATTTTTTTTCTTCCAGTTTTATTAAGGTATAATTGACAAAAATATCACCCATGCTTACAGTATAGAATTAATGATTTCTCTACAAGGCTCTTTTGGTTGATGTGTGCATTGTGAAACAATTCAATCAAGCCAGTTAGCCTGTCAGAATCTAATTGTTGAGGAGTCTCTTCTCAAAGCCAATGCCGTGGTGTTTGTGGATTTATCCTGCCCCATCCAAGTGGCAGGGATGGTAACTAGTCACTCCTTACCACAGTTGCCTAATAGGAACACCCCACAGATGCTGGAAACCTGCTCCAGCGCTTTCCAAGGTGAAGCATACCTTTGGAGAGAGGAGCTATGATTCACCTGTCCGTGCTGCACACCTAAGTGGCTTGTCCAAAGTCTCCATGCACTAAAGGGCAACGGCAGCAATGAGCCCAAGGAGTTCAACTCTGGCATCTGACCCACTGGCTGAAACGGTAACGATAGTTCCTTTTCTAAGTGCCACACAGCACATCTCCTTGTCCCTCTAGGATGGCGGTGGCGACATTCCCACTTTGAAGGTAATATAAAGGATCTGGAGGGTCGCAGGAAGTGGCTGACCCACCTTAGCCCACACAGGCTCTATGCAGCCCTAGGCTAATCCACTTTATGAGTTTGCCTCCAGAGTCACAGGTAGCTGAGATCTACAGAATTCGGTATGTTAATTTGTTTTGAGAGATAGGGACTCCTTTATCCTAGGTTGGCCTTGAACACTGTATGTAGCTGAGGATGACATTGAACTGATCCTCTGGCCTCTACCTTCTGAGTGCTAGGATTCCAGTTGTGCCTCACCATGCTTGTTTCTATTTATTTATTTTTTATTGTGGTGCTAGGGATAGAAACTCAGGGCTCCATACATACTAGGCAATTAGTCTACCAACTGAGTTGCATCTCCAGCCCCAGAGTGATGTTTAAATGCACCCATACCAATTCTTTCTCTGCTGAAAGGCTACCCGCAACTTCAAGAGAAGAAATGAAAATTCAGTGTTATGCCCACATCCCAGCAATCACCCCTTCCTTGCTCGAATTGTTCCAGAGATTTTCCTGATTGTATTCCTTGCAGCGGCTCTGGCAGACCTGTGTCTCCAGGCCACCTGCCAGCTTCCAGGACAGGGGAAACCATCAGCAATTAACGGACCCTGTTCCAGAATGATGCCTCGTTTTATTGGTGCTGAATGATCTAATCCCTCCAACCTTCCAACTTGCTTTCCCCTCCTTCTTCCCCAGCTTTTTAATTGGACAGACTGGCTCCAGGCAGTAAGAATGAAAATAAATGAGCTGTGAATGGAGTCGTCCCCCACCTCCACCCTCCAAAGCTGCAATTTAATACCAAACCTTCAGCTGCCATGCGCTTACCTCCCTCTTAAAGGAATAAACCCTTGGCTGGGGGGAGAAGCCTGGCATCTATCATATCAGGGCAGTAAGCTCTGCCTCCCGCTGGGGTGATGTTGGAATGAAATATAGCCCATTACAACACTTGCTTCTTCTCAGGTCAAACTGGTTTGGTTTTCTTACAAGGGCTATGGAAGAATGCTGGGGAGAAACTGTTACCCCAGAGTTTAAAATATATTCATATTATTTCTCACCCCACCACCTGCAGTCGCCTTAAGAGGTTGTGCAAAATTATTTCAACTGAGATGCTTCCTGGGGCTTAAAATACATGGTTAGGATGACAGAGAAGATGTCTCAGCAGGTAAGAGCATTTATTGCTCAAGCATGAGGACCTGAGTTCCATCCCCAACACCTGTGTAAAAACACTGGACATGACCACACATGCCCGTGTTGCAAGGAGAATCTCTGAGAGACCCTGTCACAACAAAAAAAAAGGAAGAAAGGGAAAGAAAGGAGGGAAGAAAAGAGAAACAAATAAAAGGGATAGTTAAGTTGGGTTTATAACAGTGGAGGAAATAAATGGTCCCTCAACCAAAATTTATCTGCTTTTTAAAATTATCTTTATTCTCATCCAGTCTTTGTCTGGACATGGTAAACATCTCTTGCCTGCAGTAATCATAGTATAGATCACTTTTTCATTTCATTTAACATTCACTAAGATACTTTTCCATGTTCCTGCATGCTGTTTTAATTATACTTTAATGACTACATTATGATGTATCACTATACTTTATGCCCATTGTTGAATATTTAAGTTGCTTTCAATACTTGTTAACAAAAAGTGCCACAATATACATATTTGTGTATATGGCTTTTTTATTTGATTTTATTGTGAGTGAAACTAGGAATTGAAGAGGAGAAATATTTTAGTGCTCTGAATAAACAAAGCCACTCTCATTACTAAATGAACAATATCCATTAATACTGCTGCCAATAATATATAGATAGGCCTGTTTTCAAGTATAATCTTAGTGATAATAGGAATGATAGTCTAAACTCTTTGCTAATTAAATAAGAGCTATTATGAATCCTTGGTTTTAATTCCTGCAACTTTGATTGTGCCCTATAGTACCAAGATGTCTCTTATATAAATTGTCTGTCTATATTCTTTGCATCGCCAATGGAAATTTGGAAATTTTGTTACAAATTCATAGGTATAATGTATCTTTCCCAAAGCCTGTGTCAAAATGAATGACTTAAGTTTAAATATGGGTGAAAATAATCTGCAAATATAAATTTAATATGTGTTATATATACCAATGTCCAATAGATGTCCAATAAAAAATTACATGTTAAAGTGTGGATGTTGTACCAGGCACAATTCTAAACATATTGTCCTTCCCTCTTGCACTACTTTATTCTCATTTTATGGATGGATAAACTGAGGCCTCTGAGGTCAAGAAACTTGCCTAAGACCAATTTATTAGGTAAGCTAGGTTCAGCACTGAGCATTCTGACTCCCTAGTCTGTGCAGTAACCACCACACTAGATCTTGTATTAGTTGGGGGGAGAAGTGGGGAAAGAAGGTAATAGGCAGGGGCTGTCCTAGATAGTAAATCAGAAATAGGCACCCCATCCGCAGACTCCTGAGAGGTTGAAAACAGTTTGTAGGACCATCTTTGCCTCTGAGTACTTTGCTCACTGTTTTTACATGAATCAAAAGGTAAATAAGCAAATGCAAGAAGCAGCTTTTATGTAGCAATACATACTTTGTTGCCTTGGTAGTGGTTACCAAGGACTTCCTGGAGGTGTGCATGGTGTTATGGTTTTGTTTTGAGGACCGTGTACCAGCCAGGAATCTTTATGGTTTGAGCTCGGTGATAACACGTTTTCCCTGCCTTTCTCCCATCACTTTCTGCTGGCAAAAATCTTTCCCTGCTGGTGGTTTGTTAGTTTTCATCTTGTCCAGTAGTTCTGAGATCCTAAACCCCATTTAATTAGTTGTAGGTAGATTCAATGGATTTAAGTTTAAGGTGTTTAAATACTTAATAATTAATTTGCATAAGTTTTGATATGAAAGTAGGATGATCATTTAAATCATTTTCTGTTTGATATGGAAATAAATGTGAGGGCAAGGTGCTTTTATTTAGTAGGGCTTTGTTGAATTTCCTTTTTTTGTTTTACTTTTATATATACAATTTTACTTTTATATATACAAGCAGTTAAATTCTGACTAGGAAAGATGATTGAGGTAATCATGGAGGCCGTTGATTGAACCATTCCCTCCATGCCTCCTGCCTCCACCAATTTGGAGACGTATCTTTATGTAGCAATGGGAATGGAGGGAGCCCATGACATAGTAACCATGAGAATCAAGCAAGAATGCCACTGGGCCCTGCCAGCCGGGTTCCATCAGTGCCACGGTGGACTTCACCATCATGGAGTCTTCTGTTTTACAGACTGATTTATGTCACATTTCGCTGGGGTTTTGGCTTAGGTGAGCTCTCTGAATCCACGCTGCTTTGGGCATCTACGTAAAATCAGGAGTTGTGAATGGCGGTGGATGCAGGTCTCTCACTGAAGAGAAGTACCACAAGGGAGTGTGAGGAACAGAGTAGACTTAGGTTGCCTGAAAAAGCTTCAACTCGTATGAACTTGAACTTTAATAGAAGCGTTTTCCTGTAACACACCATCTGCCATGAGGAATCCAGGCTATGGAAACAGTTAATTAGTCCTCTCTTCCTGCTGTGTTTATTTCAGGAGTCTAAGAAATTAACTAGTTTTATACAATTTAGCCATCCCAGAGATGGCCTCATTCTCTGTCATGAGTGTCATCCATAAAATTGTATCTGGTTTCCTTTTCCCCTTTTTTTGTGAATTTATTTTTTTGGCTAGCGTACCAAAAAAACTGTGTTTCACTGTGATATTTGGATACATGTGTATCAGACTTTGGTTTTATTTGTTTCTGCTCTCGAGTTCTCCCATACCCACCTTGCTGGTCTCTTTCCTGTCTTCAAATAATGCCCCCCTCTTGTTTTGTAGAGCAGGCTAGCCCAAACTCCCAATCCTTCTGCCTCTGACCCCTGAATGCTGGGATTCCAAGCACATGCCATCGTGCCTGATGGTACTAAGTTTTATTTTGTTAAGATAGCGGCCTGGTTTTGAAAAGAGGACTCACCTTCTCTCAACAGGACTTCCCTTAGTAGTTGTAGAGCTTCCCTGTAGGATGGGTGCACCAGGCAGCTTGCTGAAGAAGCAAGAATAAGAGAGGTACAAGCTACTGCAGACCTAGTTGTTCTAACTAGTTGGAAAATCTACATTGTACTTGGCCAGGGGAGCAAGGGCTAGATTTGGGTCTTGACTGGTGTCCTTAACATGGTGGTTACCAGGACGAAAACTACAGTAAAAATATAGCATGATGAGGAGCTAAGTGATCTAGTTCAGATGAATTCTACTATGTTCAATGTAATTTATTAGTCATATATATTTATTAGATCCATCTATATATATACTTTTCATGTGTGCTGTGTGTACATGCATACATGTGTTTGTATGTGTATGAGTGTACATGTGTGTGCACCCAAGTGTTTTTGTTAACTGCTTTCTACCTTATTTATGGAAACAGGGTCTCTCACTGAGTCCAGAGCTCACCAAGACTAGCTACCTGTAATTTTTAGGGATCCTCTGTCTCCACCTCCAGCACTAGGATTACAACTGTGCTGCTGTGCCCAGCTTTACATAGGGCTGGGGACCTGAACCCAGGTCCTCTTACTTTTGTGGTAAGTACTTTACAATGGAACCATCTCCTCAGCCTCTAGTACTCCATGTTTTATGAATTCAGCTTTCTAGCTTACCCATTGTAGGCTGCACCTGTCTCTGCTCATTCCCACAGGCACACCAGGCTCATTCTTGCCTCCTTGCTTTAGCGAATAATAACTTCCCCCCTTTTCACTTTGCTCTCGATAGTTCATCCCTTAAATCTGTCTAGACATTGCTTCTTCCAGGAAATATACTCTGATCTGCAAAGTCTGAAGTATTGAATTTAAGGACCAAAACAGTATTTATTACTTCCTGTTTTCCATGTCATCATGTCTTCATTAACATACATATTTCTTGAGTTAATACCTATTGTTGTTCATGGTTATATTATAAAAACAGTACAGGACTGAAGAGATGGCTTAGCAGTTAAGGCATTTGCCTGCAATGCAGAGGGACCAGAGTTTGATTCCCCAGTGAGGGTGCATGTGTCTGGAGTTCATTTGCAGCGGTTGGAGGCCCTGGTGCACCTAGTCTCTCAGTCTCTCTCTCTCTCTCTCTCTCTCTCTCTCTCTCTCTCTCTCTCTCTCTCTCATAAATAAAATATAAAAAGGTAGTTAAAAAAAGAACAGTACAAAAGTGAGCACTTGATACAGACTTATTGAAAAACAAATTCATAAATGTAGGTGGACAAACATTGGTTGATGAAATCTGATTGTGTGCTTTGACCTGTCTTAACAAGTGAATAAGTTGAGTAAGTGACCTTTCAACAGAGAAAGACAGATCTTTGGGGAGATCCTGCAGAAGACCTCATGCTTTGTGCTGGGAAGTTCTGCAGAGAACAGATTCTGTTTCTTTGGCATTGCCTCTTGGTTAATTGATGGGTTAACTAAAGAGAGCTCTCCTTGGCTAAGAGACTCAAATCATGTGACTTTGAGCCAGATAGTGGTCTAGAACACATTAGTTCCTCAATGCTGTGAATAAATGTCCAACCAAAAGCTCCTTATAGAAAGAAAAGGGTTTCATTTGGCTCCTAGTTTCAAGGGGAGGTTTCATCATGGTGGAAGTCATGGCAGGCGGGAATAAGAGTTACCCTGGAGTTAGGAAGCAGAAGAGCAAGTGGGCGGGCCCCAGTGACCCACTTCCTGTAACAGCAAGGCTCCACTTCCAGAAGATTCCACTATCTTCCAAACAGCACCATCCAGCGATCAAGTATGCAAACACAGGAGCCTGTGGAGACATTTTACACTTAAACCACCTCAGGGAAACTGGGACTTTTCCTGCATAGTTTCAAGAGCACACTAACCCTCTCTTGCCTTCTCTAGCTCTGGAAAACACAGCGCAGCGAGGAATACGAAGCAGAAGGTAAGAGCTGGGGAGGGGAGGCGCTGCTGAGGAGGGAGGGCTGGGCTGCCATCCGCAAGGCCCTCTACCTAGAGGACCAACAGCCACAGAAAATGCATTTCCAATTGATCGCTTATAGTCTTAAAATCCCACCTGTTAGCGCGGTGTGGAGATGACAGGTAGCATCCCACTTACTAGAAATGCAGAATCCCAGACCGATTGCTCTCGACACAGACTTTCAAATTGATGCGTGCGTACCCTAAGTAGCAGCCTTTGAAATGTATCCCTTGCAAGCATCAAATGTATTTTTAAAAAATAGAACGTGCGACGCTCTGACCACCAGAAGGCGCTGTGGTTCAGCCGATGGGCTCTTGTCTCCCTATTTACCAGGGAATTAGCTGTGCTTAAATGTAATTACGTTTTCTCTGAGTGTCCAGCCTGGAAAGTTCCAGCAGTAATGGGCTTACTATCAATTTCTATCAATAAATAGCAGGGGTGACAGTACGTGCTCCTTTAAACGCCCTTCTTCTAAGTGCATAAAAGGTTCTTCTAAGTGCATAAAATTGTGCCAGTAGTTAACTCGTGTGTAACCTGTGACTTTAACAGGCTTTTTGGTCTGTAAGTGGACAGTTTAGAAGTGGGGACTGCTAATACAGGGTAAGTAGTCTTGATGTTAAAATAAGTAGTTTGACCCTTGTCGTCAAACAGAATTTATCCTCTACATATAGATGGCTATGAACTTGCAGCTTGAAAACCTTTGTTCAAGTTGGATGTTTTTTTCTTGTTTTGTAGGTCAGAATACTCATAAGTAAAGATTTGGAGAAGAGACAAATCTTAAGATGTTCATTATGAAATTATTTCTTTCATACTCAAAAATGCTCTAGTACTTAAACAAGAAAGAAAATAGAAATCAGCTATAGTTGAGGCAGGGCTTACAAAGGTCAGGGTCAGCTCTCCACCAGCCCTCTGGGATGATCCATGGCAGTGTAGGCTCATGAGTTCTCAGTTGTGTGCATAGCATGAGAGAGACAGTGTTACTTACTCAAGTATCATTGCCCCAGAGTAAAATGCTCCGTTACTTTGTGTTATAGCCCAAGAACCAATGGTTCCAGAACATTGCAACTTCAGGACCAAATCAAAATGAAATCAGCATTTATAGCCTCTTTAATAGATTTCTTTTCCAAAGGTCCATTTTCTTCCACAGTGGCTTTCTGTCTTTGCAGGTCCTTTAGAAACAATATGATATATGCTTTGATTTCAGGCCAGCTAAGGTTTTGGAATCCAGATGATCTGAATGCCTCACAGAGTGGGTCTTGCCCTCCCCAAGACTGGATAGAAGAGAAATTGCAAGAGGTGTGTGAAGACCTGGGAATCACCCGCGATGGTCACCTGAACCGGAAGAAGCTGGTCTCCATCTGCGAGCAGTATGGTCTGCAGAGCATTGATGGAGAGGTAAGCACAGCAATGTGGTTGATTCAAGAATAATAATGAGCAAAGCTTGGTCGGCCACAGGCAGGGAACAGCCATGTTGTGGCTTCCTGCAATTTGTTAGACTGCTCTCTTTTTCTTGAAGATCCTGCCTTTGGGAAAGTCATGTTGTGTGGTAGAAAAGCAAAGCTCTGAAGCTCACTTCATGAGCACATGACCTTCACTGTTTAAGCATGTTACCCTCAGTGAGATGACAGATAGGAGCTCAGCACAGCCTGGGCACAGCTGTAGAAGTGTCACTCAAGGAGCAAAGTGGAGGAAGAGTAAGGAAGGAGTGCCCCGAATTTGAGTTGAGACAAGGCTGCTAAGTTTTCAGTTTTGAAAGATGCTCGTGTCATCCCTGGGTTCGTAGGCAGGCACGGTAGAACTGCCTTTAGCCATGGAGTGAAGACAGCATCGCCCACAGGAGCAGCCCACACTCTGGCCATGAGGAAGTGGAGCCAGGTGGGCTGGTGGTTCTGAAAACACAAAGAACAGTCTCAAAGGAGCCCCCAACCAGCCTTGTTCAGAGGTGTTCTGAGCTTTACAGTGTCTGAAGAATTAACACGGGATTACTAGGTCTGAGGGTGTGAATGGCCACAAAGAGAAGGCAACTAATTCTAAAATATGCCTGTCAAAAAGCTAAAAATAGGGCTGGATGGCTTAGTGGTTAAGTTGTTTGCCTGCAAAGCAAAAGGACCTAAGTTCGATTCCCCAGTACCCGGGTAAAGCCAGATGTACAAGGTGACACATGCATCTGGTTCTTTTTTTTTCAATTTTTAAAAATATTTTATTTATTTATTTATTTGAGGGGGGGGGAGAGAGAGAGAGGCAGATAGAGAATATAGGCGCACCAGGGCCTCCAAGCCACTGCAAATGAACTCCAGACACATGCGCCCTCTTGTGCATCTGGCTGTATATGGGCACTGGGGAATCGAACTCTGGTCCTTCTGCATTGCAGGCAAACGCCTTAGCCGCTAAGCCACCTCTTCAGCCC
>PVHP010003135.1:57189-81593 GCA_004024765.1 Zapus hudsonius | reverse complement strand
TAAGAAATAATTAAATTTAACTGTGTGATTGAATTTAAATATGTTATGTATGGTTTAACTTACTAGACTTTGTTGAAAATATAGGAATAATGTCATCCTAACATTTTTGAATAAATATGAAGCTTTCACTGTCTTTTGGAAATTTATAACAGATTTCATTTTAATAGTGACAGATTTAATTATTTTAATTTTATGTTATGTTATCTGGCATTTTATGTAGTGCTCTTTGTCTCTACTTTTAACCATTAATAATGATATATAGTCATTTATATTCTGTTTTCTTAGGTAAATATCAATACTTTTATTTTGCTGGAACATCATACTTCCTTTATATTTAAAATCACTTTCATTATGATGTTCAATGATTTTTGTTTCATAAAACAATTTTTTGTTCACTGTGTTTGTGGGTATTTCTGTGTTATATTGATCCCACTGACTAGGGTAATAATTATGGGCTTGAAAGATGGCTCCATGGTTAAAAGCACTGGCTTGCAAATCCTGATGATCTGGATTTAATTCCCAGTACCCAGTACCCATGTAAAGCCAGAGACTCAAAGTGGAACATGTGTCTGCAATTTGTTTGCAGTGTCAAGAGACCCTGCTCTCTCTCTGTGTCTTTCTCTCTCTCTTTCTATCTCCCTGTCTCCCTCTCACCCCCTCTCTCTCATTGCATGTTTGTAAATAAAAACACTCTTTAACAAATCATTTTAAAAGATAAGTATTTTGTAACTATTACCTCTAAAGTGATCAGCCATTTTATTTTAACCTTTCTGTTCAAAATATTACTTCAATGGTTGAGAATGGCTGTTGGATAAAATAAGCATAAAAGTATGAATTCCCAGAGAAAACCCACATAAAAGGCTGATGCTATGGAAGGCATCTATAATCCCGGCTGTATACAGAGAGAAGGCAGTCAAAGAGACCAGAGAAATATCTGATAGTTTGCAGGCCACATATTCTGGAAAATGCCCAAAACCAGGTGGAAGGCCTGACATCTGAAGTTGTTATCTGAATTCCACACAGTCACCATGTGCATTTACACATGAACTCAAACACACCCACATGCCCGCGTGCGCACACACACACACACACACACACACCCCAAAACATTTTCAGCAATCTTTTGTTATTTTAAAAAGCTTTTGGTTATGTTACTTGGAATATTGTTTTAAAGGTTCTTAGTTTGATAAGTGACAATACAAATAAGCATGAACCACATATGTATTATGTGTTTAGATTGAATCATATACATATTATAAATGCTAAAGGTGAACCATATATATATATATATATATATATATATATATATATATATATATATATATATATATATATATATTACAAATGCTTAAAATGAACCATATACATGTTATAAATCCATAGAATGAACCATATACATAAGTGCTTAGAATAAATAATATACATAAGTGCTTAAGATGAAGCTTACGCATAAGTGCTTAGGATGAACCCTATACATATGATAAGTGCTTAGCATGAACTATACATATTATATGTGCTTAGGATAAATCATATACATATTATAAATGACAACAAACATATGGTAAGTGGATAGGATAAGCCATATACATAAGTGCTTAGGATGAACCATATACATATTATAAGTGCTTAACATAAATAATCTACATATTATAAATGTTCAGGTTGAATCATTTTGAGAACTTTCTCTAAATTGTTTACTTTGATCTCAGACTATGTTTAAGCTTAAAAAAATCACATTATAATTTTTGATATCATATATCCCTAAAAAGTGGTTGTATGAATCCAGAAATTTTATTCAACCAGAGCATCAGAATCTCTCTCTTCCTCTGCTTCCCATTAGGAATCTATTATTATTTGTACTAAATCTTAGCTTTGAGATTCTAACATGGTGTTGCAGTTTTGCTAGAGTAGTTGCTTCCTGCAGAAACTTACAGTAGAAAGAAGGATTTAATTGACAAGTTACCATATGTTCCTTTCAGTTGTGAAATTAATTTTGCTTCATTTCCTTTTGGCTAAGGCCGCAGGTTGTACTGAGGTACAAGTCCTTGAACACTGCTTGTTTAGGAAGTTCATTCTGGTGTTAAGTAACCTTGTTACATGTAATGGAATACCTCTGTAGAGTGAAATCTATACAGTGCATTATCAGTATATAATGTTCACAAATTTAAAATAAAACAATTCTCTTTTGTGACTAGATGAAATAGCACATTGACAACAATGTTGGACAGGCCCAGAATTCAATTTATTATAAAGCAATAATAGTTTAAAGAAACATACAGTACTTTGAAATCTACACATTCCTTTCAACATCTTAATGATAAATGTGTTCCTCTAGAAACAAAGATAATTCTTAATTCATTAGTAGATAAGTAGTTTTCTCAAGTAGAACAGCAAGGAAAAGAAGCAAGACTTTGTCATGGAAGAAGCTTTAATGTTTATATATTCTCCCTTACTATAAATTCTCTAACAAATTTGCATTGCATATAGAATTATTTAGATATAAGCAAGGACCAATATGTCAATTTGACTGGTTACAGTTCAGACATCTTTAGAGAATTTGTGGAGTTCTTCAAAGTATAAGGAAATTATGTATTAATGTAGATAATTTTTGGTCCTAATATATGTCTTTGAAAGTGAGTTAATTTGTTTATGAAAATATGCATGGGTTATATCTAAAGACAGCCTCAGTTAAATATCAAAATCTGAACATGTTATCAGTTCTTAAGAACTGGCATATTTTGATTATTGAATTGTCCTTAGATCTCTTCGGGACACATTCTGCTCAGGCAATTGTACAATATTTGATCCAGCAAGGAGAAAACAGGTCATAAAATAGCAAGCCACGCAAATAAAGTACTGATGAGCTGTGCTGTGTTGGTTTTCCTCACTGATGCTCCTCTAGTAATTCTGTTCTTGTGCTTAAGACAGTTAATCTGGCACTTATCACGATAACAGCACATGTGAATAAAAGAATAAATTACAAGTGCACAATTCTCATTGATGTAAGCATTTGTTCTCTATCAGGAATGTGCCTGCTAACAACAGTCAAACAATGCTCCATACCTTCCATATTGAACACTACACACTGCCTGACTTTAGATATAATTACTTCACATAATTGTTTCTGTCAAGAATAAATGAAGCCTTAAAAGAACAATGCAGTCATTACAAGTGGCGCATCTTAAGATATATATTACATTGGGTCTTTTATTTGTAGTGTTTTCTAAACTTATAATCATGACTACAGAATTTTAAATTATACACCATAGGTAATTCTAAATGTATTCATGTTGCCCAGTGAAACTCAGTAAAGACAATATTAGTTCATAGTGTGTTCAGTCCTGTGAAAAAGTGTCAGATGGTCCAATAGAATGAAACATATTACAACATCCATGTTTTAATATGAATTAATGAATACCAATGCAATATGTTTGAGTCTTTTGTGATTTATCTCATCATTAACATATTCCCTTAGAATTTGTGGCTGACAAAGCTTGATGTTTACCTTGCAACCTATCAGAATTAAATGTATTATATGGAAGAAATCACAAGACAGCTTACATATGTACATTAATGAGATAGTTATAAGTGCATAAATCAATAATGCAGGTGTTTGTTTTCTTCAAAAAAGGTGGCTTATGGACAATCACACATTCATTGTGATAGGTGGTATTTTAATTTACTTAAAACAAAGCAGATACCTAAGAATAAGATTAGGTCTTCAGTAAAATTCAATAAAATTCACATATATATATATATATATATATATATATATATATATATATATATATGTGTGTGTGTGTGTGTGTGTGTGTGTGTGTGTGTGTGTGTGTGTGTGTGTGTATACACACACACACACACATTGTATGGTACATCATGCCATCATTGTAACCATCATTTCCCTCCTCCCTTCTCCCACTCCACTGAGGGCCCTCTTTACTGGGATTGCTGGTATTCACCATGGAGTCATGTGTTATGGGTTGTGATAGCAGTAGTCATTGGGTGGAGATAATGTGTCTGGAGAGTCACTCCCATCCTGTGACTCTTACATTATTTCTGTCCTCATTACGACAAAATTCCCTCATCTTTGCTGAGTCTACTTTAAGTCTACTTTACAACTGAGCTCTCCTAAGCTTCTGGACTTCTGCTTTGGTGAGCTTTGATTATCCTCAGTGTCTTTCTCCACCAACATGGTGCAGGTTGTTAGGCTTGCTGCAGAAGTATCATTTTTTATTCATCTCTTCACTTCCTCTGTGGTTTCACCTGGGACCTAGCTCATGTGCCAGGGGAGGCTCATCTCCTGCCAGGCAGTCAGGTATCATTACTTGTCTTGATAAATTTTGGTTGTCCTCAGTTCTTGTTATTTTCTGAAAAAGGAAACCAGATTCTCCAACTGACAGTGAGATCAGGATAGGTGAAACAGGATAATTATTGTTAATTTAGAACCATTTTGATGTGTGTAACATCACTTTTGGCCGAACTCTAGTGGGAGATTCTCATTGGAGTCCATAATCTTGTTCTCCACGGGATTTTTGACTTGGGTCCCAGTTGTATCTATGGGATCCATCCTATGACTGGATCCCTTAGCCAAGCAGAGAGCCATTGATTATCCACCTAGTCTCTGTGGCCCTATTGCACAGGTGTGTACAACAAGCCAGACTGGTTGCTGTTACTTAGCCGTGTCTCCTCCTTGCTCAAAACATTGTTGGACAGTTTTCCCCAGCATCACATGTATCTCTTTTCAGCACTATATTGACTAACCATCTGTGAAATGGCTTCCTTCCTGATCCAGCCAGATCTCTATGTTCTATGTCAGAAGAATATGGTGTCTTCAGCAATAGGATCTTATCTTTTACCTTGGGCAGGTAATCAAGTTATTTGACAGAACTTGTCTTATTTTGGGGACCTTGTAGGTCTTTTTGATCAACAGCTCAATGTAGATTGTAATCAATTTCTGGCACTAGGAGTTACAAGATAGAACCAAATGTTTTAGAGTTAAGCTTCACCCCACCCTCTCCATGGTCCATCTTACCAGATGATCCCACCAAGATCCTATTGAAGGTGATATCTTTCAGACTACAATCCGTGAGGAAGATTTCTATGGTCCCCTTTTATTTTGGATTTGATTTTGTGGACAATTCCCCCAAACCTCCCATTCCTCTCCTCCTCATCCCTTCTATCCTAAAGAAAAAGTGAAAGGTTAAGCATTTGACATGTAGAAAATATAGTTCTATAGAGTTTTTAACTGATGTAATTGATTCTAACAAAGATACACAACGTTTTGCGAGGTTGGTGTAAGAAATCAGCCAAGAGTTGTTGTAGTTAACACTAAATAACAGACTACAGAAGGGTAATATAGCCAGTGAGGCAAAGAGAAACATAAACACATTCAGTATATACAGGGAAGAAAATAAACAAGGCAAGTGGTGGATTGGTGATTTAGAAAGGTGGACTGATCCAGTATGTCCACTGAGAAGGACCCCCAGTGGGTTGAGGACAGCGAGGAGAGAAATGGAGAGTGCCATCACAAGATTTGTTCATACAATGTATCTAATTATTGACAACAAAGGTATAAAAAGGAAAGGCACATTGATGATTACTTTCAGGAATATACACCGAGATAGAGCACAGAATGGAATAGAGAGGAATTGAAGAAAGTTTTGAGGCTGTCCTGGGCCTCATCCCAAGCTTTCCCAAGCAACATCCTTCATAAAAAGCAGAATGTGGGACAGAAGCAGAGGCTTTTTGAAGATCTGTCCTTGAATAAATAGGTGTGTTTGATTATTCAACAATAGATGCATAGATATGTATCAAGTTAGTAATCCAGAATTGCTAACATCTGAACATTCTTAGTACCAATCCAATATTAGAGATGAAAAACTGAACTGCTCCAACTCAAACAAAGAACTCCAAGCTGATGACCTCCATTCCCCACAGGTGCCTGTCTTTCCCCAATGCATATTATAGTAACCAGATGGGAATATCATATGTACCCAGCTGTGGTTTTGTAGTTATCTTCCAAAAATGTGTGCTTGTGGAAGATACCAAAAGTGTAGTTTTTTTTAATGATCAAGGAGCTCAGTTCAAAATACCAATAAATGTTTCCTCATTGTGAAAGTCATAGGTTCTTTTTCTAGTATATTTTAACTTCCTGACATTTGATGCCATTAATTATTCTGTCCTTTCAAAATCCTGACCTATATTCGCTTTTCTGGAATGTTTTTCAGTTTTCTCTGTTCTTCACTTCCTGTGATGACTTCTGCAGTTCTCGTTCCTTAAATACTGCAAACATTCACCGATTCCTCTTGTCCCCTCTTTCCACTTAATATTCACCATTCATAATTTTAATAATTAACTAAGTTCCAGTTGTCTCCTATATATGATTAATATGCAGATGGGAAAGTAAGGTTAGGATGAGAGGCACATCTACTATTTCCTAGAGTTGAAATCCAAGTAGGCCTTCCTAGTGCAAAGTGTATGACAATAACCAATTGATATAGATTTTATTTATTTATGTTATTATTAATAAGTAGAAACTCTGTTTGTACAAATCTTGTGCTGCTACCCCCATATCCTTCTTCCCTGCCCCTACTCCACTGAGGACCATCCTCTATGGGATTGCTGGAATGCTTCATTGGATGGAGGGCTATGAGTACTAAACTGGCTTTTGTTTTGTTTTTTTCAGCCAGGGGAGCAATGTCTCTGGATAGTCCCACAACATGGCACTAACAATCTCTCTGCCCTCTCTTTTGCAAAGTTCCCTGAGCCATGGTGGGTTAGTTTTAAGTCTGCTATAGTATTAAGGACTTGAGAGTCTCTGGAGCTCTACTTGGGACAGTTTTGAGTAGCCTGGGCATGTGTCACCATTACCCTTGGGTAGGTTGTTGGGCATGCTGTGAAAGAAGCACTCTTGCTTGTCTCACCACTTCCTCTGGGATTTCAGTTGGGTTCTAGATTATGTGTTTGGGGTAGTTCTTCTCCTGCCTGGGAGTCACCTCTCATTTCAGGTCTTGTTGGTAGAATTAGTTACCCACCTAGGTTAAGTGCCACTATTGCACAGGGGAGTACTTCTTGCCATGCTGGTCTTATATCCAAAATTGATACCTAACATTATGGTTTGTTTTACTATTGAAAGAAAGTGAAATGTTCCTGCAAATAGATAGAAGCACAGTACAGAAAAAATAGATCTGGGCAATGATCTTTGTATATGACAGGTTTACAACTATTGGCTGCATAAAAATGTTTGGAAACTTGATTATAAGAATTGATGCTATATTACATCTATAACTTCCTGGGTATATTTTTGTTTCTGATCTTTAAGTAAATCTGTGCTCTACATTTTTAAAGTTATCATCATGTAAATATAGACAAGATACAATTATATTTAAATATAAAATACAATTACAGTGATTTTCAGCAAATGTCATTCATATATGAAAACTGCAAGATTAACAACATTGCATATAGATAAAAGATGAGGTGGTCATTTAAAAGGTTTGAGCTGGAAAATGTGTGTTAATAGGCTAATATTAAAGCTTATTTTGAAGCATTTCAAGAGGAAAGAGTTAGCAATCACCTTTTCATTTTAAAAACAACAGTAGTGATACATGGTCTTGGAATATGATTACTCTTGAATGCCACTCTATGCATCCTTTAAAATTTAACATTTTAATCATTTCAAGGTGATTTGCTTTTACTGTGAGAAATCCTGTGTTGGCATTTTTCCCACAAAGCATAATCATATCTTAGTTACAGTTTTCTCTGCAACATAAGATTTAATTATGCTAAAGAAAAAATGCTCTTTTAATAAAAAAGTATAAAACACCATAGACACTCAGTTTCAACATATACTGGAATTGAAAGTCATTACCACTAAAAATGTCAGATTTGATGAAGCATTAAAATTTTCCAAGAATCAAATTGTAAATGTCTTTACTAAGCTGTTTTAGGGTAGCACGTACCATTGGAAATGTGATGAGTCTTCATGTAAAAATGCTGATTTGAATTAGATTTCGAATGTATGTCATCTTCAATTAGCCTTTCCTTCATCAAAATGATCTCACAAACACAGAGAATGAATCTTTATTTCCTCCTTTGCACATGGGAGGTCATTTGTCAGATTTAATATACTTCTACCTACGTCTTCCTACATGCTTGCAGTTCAAGATGGATGACCACGGACTTCCAGAAAAAGTTTTAGTTTAAAACTTAAATTTAATCTTATTATGGTAACCAAACTATTCATACTGAGGCTTAAAAATAAAGTGATATTTACTGAAGTAACATTAATTTATTTCAATTTTAGGAGGAAAACAACACATTTTTAGTTTTTTGGTTTCTATTCCTATAAGTATGTTTATGCAAAAACAATTATCTACGTAATTATATTGAAAACATTGCATCATCTGCCATGCATTTTCTTGAATCATTCAAGTATTTTTATGATTCAGCCTTAAGTTAATAATGGTACAAGCAACATCTTATAAATGTAATTGTTTATTTTATGACTCTGGTTAAATGTAATTATCTTATGTAATTTTATAAATATGTATGGAACTACTGACAGTACTGGTGACCTTACAATGTAGGTATCTACTACAGATTATGGAGCCCATTAAAGTGGAAATCTCGACAGACTGTTAATATATCACACTGGTATACTGATAGGGTTTCCAGGTAGCCCACAATAAGTGGTCATGTAAAGGTATATAATTTTTATAGGAGACTGTTTGTAAAGCCTAATGTCCACAAATCCAGTCCTAGCTAAGTTTGTCTATTTTTGAACATTGGTGTTTTTGTAATTATAACTAACACTTTTCTATGGGATGATTATGTCTTGGCAAACATTAACACTTGAGAGGAAAGAATTATCACCTTTTGAAAGATGTTGTCAAGGACTTGAAATATTCAGCATTATAGTGTCTTCTAGGTAGAGAATAGATTGTATATTTGGAAAATCTCCTTTCTTGCATTGGCAATAAAAATGAGAAAAACATTTTTTGTAACAGCTGTTGTTCACATTCATACAGTTATTTAAAAAAAACAATGTATGAACTCTAAGTCTATCAACCATTCACTTCAAAAACAGCACTAACAATTTAAAAAAAAATTACTCTATTGCTACACAATACCTGTAAAGATTCAATGGAGTATTCAAAGTTTGGAGGAGTGAGACTTTTCTCTGTGAGAATAGGGCCAGAAAAATATTGTGCATATAATATTTTATGGTTCTCTTCAAGAAGATGCTTTATGCACATAGGAAGGGTCAACTGTTAGTCAATAAGTATTTTTTTCTGTGGATCAGTATGATAATGCTCATAGAAATTGCTTTCTCAGATTCCACATGGAATAGTTAGAAAAATACCTTCTGAATCTCCTGCTATCACAAGATAAAAAGCCCTTAATTTTTTTAAATTTACTTTGTATTTCATGTTTATATTTATAGTTAATGAAAATTTGAACACTGTGCTATAGTTTATATTTCAAGTCATGATAATTAGAAATTCCAGATTAAGAATGTTGTAACGGATGGGGGAGGGGAATGGTTTAAGGATGAGGCTAAACCAAATTGGGTTCAAAATCATAAAATCCTCATGAGCATAGTGTAACCTAGTGAGTAAGTAGTGGGCATAGTCTGGCAAAGGGGCCATGATTAGTAGGGGAGACAGTCTAAGCCTGTGAATAATTGATCAGTCTAACAACCCCTGGTCCCAGTCACCGGTTCCTTCCCTCACTGAGATGTTGACCAAAGTGACCCATGAGGTTCCAAAAACAAGTCAGAATTCTTTCAAAGCTCTTGAATGCCCTCCCCAGGCCTAAGGCAAAACCCTGTTGCTGAAGAAACTGCAGAAAGCAATCTATCGGCATCAAGAGACCCTTTGAGGTCCGGAATGGTAAGCAGCCCACAGATGGTAGTACAGTGCTGGAAGACACTGCATAAGCTGCCAGGGGAAGCTGGTCAATGACAGCTGAAGCAAACAGAGACCACTGACATGAAACACAGTCTGCTGCTATGAGTAGGATGACCATACCTCCTATGGGGAGAGAACAGGGAACCAAGAAAGGAGCACTTGTGCAATGGAGGAGTCTAGGTCTGGGGGAGACAATCAACAGCTTTTAAATTAGGCCAAATATTCCACTTAATGCGGGGTAGACCTTAACTGGAACTGGGGACTTAGGGCGATATGCACTGGAACCAGACTCTCGGGCCCCTGAGAAGTGATGCACTATGGGAGCAATTGACAGAGAAGCTACTATAAATAGAATCTAGGTAATCCAGAATGGTGTATATTTGAAAACCTAAACTGATCTCACTCTCCGATGGAGACAGTGTTTGTATCTTTCAGAATGCAGCAAGAGAGCTGTGGCCCATCCAAACCTACCAAGTGACCACAGGCCATTAACTGAGATCCTGGCTCCACAGTCAATTTGTGGAGGATCCATATGGAACCCCGAAGAGAATGATTAGATGAATAAGGGACCCACAGCCACAGCCATTCAATCAACACAGGATAAGCCAGTGAGACAGAAACCAATGATTTTTGACACAAAGACCCCCCCCCTAAATTCTCAACATAAAGCAGCCTTAGTACTCACCCACCACAACTCAGGGATCTGAGCAGAAGAGGGGTGGAAAGATTGTGAGAGCTGTGGTAAGGGAGACTATCCAGAGGCATGGCACCCCTCAGTAACAACACATTTGGGCCAGGAGAACCATGCTGAATATTAAGGTATCCATGGTCCCCTGCCCCATGGACTGATCCAGATGACCCACTGAGGAGGATATCCAGCTAATTGGGGGTGGGGAATAGGAGCACTGGGGAATTGGGGATAACAACTCATCGATAGCCCATTAAATAATGTAACTCATTATGGACAATAAAAAAGTTTAACACACACACACACACACACACACACACAAACACACACCAAGAATGTTGTAATTCTGTAGCTAATATGAACAAGTTTAATGTTTGCTATGCTTATAATTTACTTATAATTTTTAATGCAAAAAATTGGCCTCATGGATTATCTTTATTGAAAAAATGTGTTTTGGTTGAATGTTTGTTAGGATATTGACATCTCATTTGAAAAAGTGAGGAAATATGCCTTATGACAAATTATGCAGCAGAGAATTAAAGTGAAGTATGAACTCAATACTTAAACATTTTGACATATAATTTTAAAAGCAATACTTATAAATTTCATACTAATTTAAAAATGATATTTATTTCAAGCTTAACCATAGAAAATGAAAAAATACATCATATTAGACAATTAAACGTTTTGACAAAGTATCTTCTCACCCTTGCAAGCCAAATCTCACAGTGCATAGTTCTTACTGCATTCAGGTTTTTCAATTATGACTAGAATAGTCCATAAAGCTGTACTTATGACACTGCAAGGTGTCACTTTTTTATAAATTATATCTTTATTATCCTTATTTAGATATAGTGCATGAGCAAATAATGTGTTGGTGTCCCCAATTCCCAGATTTCCCTGTTCCCTGTCCCCAATCAGCTGGGTATCCTCCTCCCTGGGCAGTCTAGATCAGTCCATGGGGAAGGGGGTTATGGATAGCCTAGAAGACAACCTGGTTCCACCCCCTTATGTATGTTGTTACTGAGGGGGGTTATGTCTCTGTCAGTTCTCCACCATGGCTCTTACGATCTTTCTGCCCCCTCTTCTGCTCAGTTCCCTGAGTCAAGGTGGGTGAGTATTAAGGTTACTTTATTCTTGAGGTCTTAGGGGCCTCTGTACTTTTGCTTTAGGTTGTGTTGAAAATCCTTGGTGTCTGTCTCGCTGGCTCATCCTGGGTTGACTAACTGGCTGTGGTTATAGGTCTCTTGCTTATCCCACCACTCTCTGCGGGGTTCCATGTGGATCCTCCACTGGTAGGTCTGGGGTGGCTTATCTCTTGCTGGGATGTCTATTATCAGCCTGTGGCTCTTGGTAGGGTTGGAAAGGCCATAGCTCTCTTGCTGTCTTATGGTGTCTCTTAAACCAATTTTCAATTTCTTCCACATTCCTCCTGCAAATCAGTTCCAAGAGGCCAAAGCCATAGAATCAGGTTTCTAGCAGCAACTCTCTGGTACAAAAACTGTTGTAGTTAACTTCTCATTGCTGTGCAGAAAGAACCTTAACAAAAAACAGTTTATGAGACTCAAGGGGTGGGTAGAACTCCATTATGGCATGGAAAACAATGGCATGAGCAGAAGGTGGACATCACCTCTGCCACAGAACTGCAAACAGCAGCAGAACGATGTGCTAATCACTAGCAAGGGGAAGCTAGCTGCAACATCCATAAGCCTGCCCTAAGAACACACCTTCGACAAGGTTCCAAAATTGCGATCAGCTGGCGATTAAGCCTTCAGAACATATACATTTATGAAGGACACCTAGATCAAACCATCACACTCCACAATTTGTGATTTCTCCCCAAATAAAGTCAATAATTCATAAACTGTCCTACTTGAATCTGTCTTTATCACTCTTCATTAAAGATTAGAAAGAACCTAAAATTTGGGGCTCATAAATCTGTGGGAGCCCCTGAGCCCCCAAATCCTGCCTCATTTCCGTTTTCTGTGTTTATGCCACCCAAAAACAAGTGATGGTCCAAGAAAGAAATAAGATTCTTAGTAACAGGAATATTAAGGACACTAAAAAGTAATTATGGCAAGAATTGGATTCATGCCCATAACAAGTTTAATGTGAGAAACTGTAATAACTTCCCATCTACTAGATCCGTGGGCTGCTCTAACCATGAGCTCAAGAGAAAACCTTTATATGAGATGCTCATACTCCTTCACTTCGCTCTCAGCCTTCCCTCTAGAAGCACTGTTCCTTTTAGAAGACGTGTACAGTGAAGATGCCTCCAGAGAACGCATGCAACATTGCTTCCCTCTGACACCTGCCTAAGAACTCTGTAAGCCTGGGATGCATGCGATCTTAAAATACACTAATCTCCAGAGATGCTTTATTGTTTTTTGATAAAAATATGTATATAATGAATATTTTTCTTAAGCTTGTATTTCAATTAAAAAAACAAAAATAATAACAAAACTAATTGTGTATAAAAGAATGGTGACAAAATGAATTAAGTAATGTATTTGCAAGAAAGAGATAACTGATAATTCAGTAATATGCGTTTCAAGAATGATGGGGAAAAGAAAAATTTAACAATATTCAAAGCATCTGGGGTTAGAAAAGCTAATGACAAAATAATACCATTCACAAACATTATATGTTACATGTATTATGTACAAATGAAGTAACAATTTGGAATAACAGTCAAAAAGAGCTATAGTAGCTATGATCAAAAAAGGCAGTGCATTTAAGAAATAAAAGTTCTTGGATCTAGTTCAGGTAGTAAGCAAAGCATGGGACCTAACCCTAACCCTAACCTGATATTGCCAATGACTGAAGTGAAAACAAGGAAATAAGATGCAGAGCAGTTTGTGGTCAAAGCCATGTGAAAAGCAGTGGACCTATTAAGTTGTCTGAAAGCAAATAGATCAAATGAATTCCCAATCAAAATATAATTTGTTTTCTTGATTGTACCCTGATAATATTTATGGGAGTAAAATACATCAAAGTGTCCTCAAACTCAAGCAGACCATTGAGTCCTCAAAAGAACACGGCCTCAATATCTAGCACAGATGTGCTCAACTGAGGCATCAGAGGAGATACAGCCTCAAGGGCTGAACTTGCTGGTACCTGGGACAAGCCGAAAAGACATTTTCTAGATGTAGTCTATGGAGGTAAATGGAGTTTTCCTAATGGAAGTGCAGAGGGTGTAGATAGCACCAGCTGATAGGATTCTTTATGGTTAGGGGCCACAACACATCAATCTCTCATTTTCCCGGTGTCCCCTTAAATTCCAAATGTGTAGCTATTGTAAACTTGCTTTACTGGCTGGTTTTAACATTCCAGACTGGGAGTGGACATACCTGACTTGTGTGTTTTAGATCTTCTACTCTTCAATCCATGAAAAATTGTGGATGTGTGTGAGTGTGTGTGTGTGTGTGTGTGTGTGTGTGTGTGTGTACAGGTACACAGTTGCATGAGTGTACATGGATGTATATTATGTCCATGAGTGTGAGGGACAGAAGACAAACCAAGCTGTCAGTCACCTTTTCTGAGACAGCATCTTTGATTGGTCTGGTGCTCGCTCAGTTGGCTGGCCAGCAAGCACCTATCCCCATATCTGCAGTGCTAGCCTTCCATGCCTGTATACCTGGCTGTTTCCTAGGTTCTGGGGATTGAGCTCATTCACGTCCTCATACTTGCATATTTTATTAGTTGAGGTATACACCAGTCTAAGATGCTGGACTTTGAGTTGCTTATATTAATGGGGTGTTGGATATAATGTGTCCCACTATAACATGCATTATCAAACTCCTGTATGAGAGCATAAAGTTGTGAGGCAGTTACCAGGTTCTTGAGCAGGAGGGCCGTGAAATCACAAATGGGTTGATAGCTAGCAGATACTAAACTGCAGAAACTTGATCAAATTTTCATTGTTTATAAAAATATAACATGGGACTGTAGAGATGGCTCAGCAGTTAAAGCGCTTCCCTGCAAAGCCTAGTGTCTTGGGTTCAATTCCCTAGTACTCAAAGTCAGATGCACAAAATGGTTTCTGGATCTCGACCTCCTTTGCAGTGTCAGGAGATCTTGCTGTCCCCATTTTCTCTATCTATCTCTTTCTCACTGTCTCTTTCTCTCTCTCTAATAAATAAAAATTAAAATCAAAATTCCAAGTGTCTGTATAAATTATTTATAAATGTATAAATATCAATATATCTGTCTCTTCAGCTAGGAAACAGCAACCTAGAACTTGACAGCCAGCTACAGTGTAGTAATGTTGGAAATGTGAGGGATTTCAACCTTAGCAAGCGAGAATGAAAGTTCTATGCAGTGCATCAGAACCCCCCCCCATGCTCTTCTGAAGTCTCTGTCTGATGACTTGGTATGAGACGAGTGTTGCCATCTGGAAGCAATAATTAGAAATGGCAGTGCATCTCATATCATGTGTTTCTGCATAATTCTATAGAGGAGAGCCTTTCTCCTGACCTCTACAACTTCCCAGGATGTCTTGTGCACAGAAGGAATGTCTAATGTTCTTAGGCATTAAAGATTTATAAACCAGAATTTTTAAGCACTTAACATTAATCTAATACTCCCATGCCTTGGTTTTCCATCTATCAAAAATATTTCAAGATATGGGGGAAATAGAAAAATTTTATATAATGATAATAAGAATATAAATATAAATCAAATCACTTACTCAATGAAAATTATACTTCTAATTTAAATATACATTAAAGTAAAAGACCTAAACAGCCTTAAAATGCGAAACCTGCATTTAGATGCTTCTATGATTCAGAATTTGTGGGAAATGGGGATATATAGAGAGAAATAAGATTCATAAACATATTTATACTTTCTTTAGGCTTTCTCTAAGTTTGTCATTATGATTAGATTTTCTTCCCAAAAAATTAAATTGAAATATGTTTCAATTAGTTTATTACTCTCAAGTTAGACTATAGTACCTTTAAAATTTTTGATAATTTCACCTTTTATTGAAAGTTACACACTCATTACTTCCTAAAATGTATTTCTTCCTATTTGTCCAGCTCAAAAAAGTGTGTTTGATTTTGATGCCAGCTAAGTGATTTATGTTATCCTTCATCTGCATAGTGAATTATAATTTTATAACAAGTACCTTCTAACATGTTATGAATCTTTCAAGGATCTTTTATTAATATTATGGAAAAAATATTATGGAAAGCACTGTGTGCATTTTCATTATAAACCTCCTCTCTTTTCCTATCTTTGTCTTCATCACATACTAGAAATAAACATTTTTGTAAGTTCATATAATATATATTAATGAGCACATTAATTCCCATACCTATACTATACAAATATATGATTTAGATAAGAAAAATTTCTTATGTGATGGCAGAATAAATCACATAGTATAATGTCTGTAGAAACCAGAATGCCTTACACAGATGACAGGATGGAAAACCTGGCATCTCTGTGACTATTCAGGGTTCAAATTACTTAGTTTCAAATTTCTCAGGCTCAGCAACCATTGTCTCTCTGCAGATGTGTCCATGTTGTAGCCCCACATTTTCAAAAGGATTGTATAAAATATAGTTAATTTACTTAGAGTGAGACTGGCTTTAATTAATAAAAATGGTCTGTTATACTTTATATGAATGATAAAAACTAGCACATTTCTTTTCCAAATTTGAATAAATAGGACTGATATTAATGAATTCTCAGATATAATAAATACAGTTCTGAAGGACTTATATGGCTTTACAAATGACAAAGAACAAACCAAACATATTAGTCCAGAAAAAAATTCTCAATTGAAACACAGGTAACATGTATTCTTAGAAAATTCATTTAGTGTCAGAAAAAACAATGAGATGTACAGAACGAAGTTAACTTTCTTGGGAAAATGAGATTATAAAATCAACTGTATTTGTAGATTTTATGGCTATACATGGAGTAATCCAAACCTGATTTATGTTTGTAATCTAGTTAAATATCATAGATAAAATATGAAGACTTACAACAAATATATGTTTGTGTGAGTTGAACATATACTCATAAATTAAAGTTTTTTAGGCATGTTAGTAAAAACTGTAGTTATATCTTCATTATAATTCTCTGAAAAATAAAATACATGTTTGCTTTCTGTATGTCAACATTTATAACAACTAGGTCTAAAGTTAGTTTTATAATAGTTTATAAATTCAAGAAGTAACTAATAATGGGCATTTTTTGTTTTTGTTTTCAGAAAGCTAGTGAGGGACGGAGACAAAGGAGGGAGGCGGGAGAGGAAACTGGGGACCTGAAGGGGCATCCATCACCTTGGCATCAATGTTAGTAGATGAAAGCAGTTAATCCCTTTCTAGGTTGCAAGAGAAAGAACATATTGTGCAATTATGTCCTGTGCTGAATATATGGTTGGCATTCAACCAATTAATAATCACCAGAATGAAAACAACTCCGTCTGCGATAAGAGTATGGTTTCCAATATTAGTCACAGTCCGCTTAGCTTTAGGTTGGCTTAGATAAATGTAGGAAAGACAAGGAAAACCTCCCACTCCACACTTTTTGGCTAATTTAATATCTTTGCTAAGTGCTTAGGTAGTGCCGTGACAGACACAAGGAGAAATGCATAGATTGATTGCACTGATGGAAAAAAATAGAGTCCATTTTAGCACACAGAAAAACCCTTATAATTAGATGTGAATACCTGGTTTCTTGCCATCCATCACATATGCAAGTTTAGAAAAGTATTTTGTTATGAATTAGAAATGAGTAATATTTCATGATACTCAAGATGTGTTCTAACCATCCATGTCATCATAAATGGCTCAGACAATACTGACAATCATAAGATTCCAAAATGATTCAACACTCTGCAGAGATATTCCCAAATACTTATGTTCCAAAAATAAAAGAACAGCTTAGCAATTTTAAAAGAGTAGAGTCATCCAAATTTCACAAATGTGTTGGAAATTTTTTCTTAAGCTAACCATTGGAGTCCTGTGAAAGTTCTTAGCAAGTGGGTGAATAGAAATCCAGTCAGTATTTAGTCCATGAATCCAAGAGGCAGATACGCCACATAAAAATAATTTAATGTCTTTGATTTAATAAAATAAGATTCCTAAAAATAGGTTTACCTGGCAAAGTATTATTTCAAGCAAAACTTTGTTTAGTGAATCAAGCAATAATATTTATTTTTGATCACAACATTGGACCAAAAGTAAATTCAAAATACTTATACAATGTAGTCTCTAACACTACAAGAAAGACAAAAAAAAGACACAAGAAAGGAAAGAGGGAGGGCTGAAATACTAACAATGTTCTGAGATATTTGAATCATTCTCCTTAGACTAGATCAGCATAAAAGAGATTGAGAAGACACAGCAAGCACAGCCAAAAGTAGAAGAAAAAAAAAACACATACTAAAGACAGATATAAGGAGGGAATATCATTCAAATTATGCAACAAAGATAAGTTGAGAAGTTCAAACAAAGAGTGTCTGTCTTTCTGCTTTTAGATAGAGTTTTATTTATCTAAGTCTAACCTTGAACTTGTTATATAGCTAAGGATAAAATTGAACTTACTGCATCCACTACTTAAGTTCAAGGATTGCATATATACCACCATCCCTGCATTGTGACGAACTAGAGTTTGAACCCAGGGCTTTGTACATGCTAGGCTTTCTTCTACCTCAACTACATGCTTGCATCAAAATTATCATTATTATTATTATTATTCTTATTATTTAGGATGGTCTTAGATGCTCAAGTCTCACCAACAAAATAAGGGAAGGCAAACAATAATCTCATACATACTATGTTTGTATTCCTTAAATATACATGTCTGAAGTTCCAAAATGAATAAGTGTATATAACAAAAGCTGTGATGATGAAATGTAATAATCCTATACAGTAGATTATCTTTATGCAATTTTACTTTCTTGTAAGCAAATGATTTTCTTGCTATCTTCTCTGCTAACTTCTAACTACTAATAAGGAATCAGAGAATTCTTGACACCTCACTGGTATTTATGTAATTATTTATCAAATTTTCAAATAGTCACAGAAGCCAGGGGTGGTGAAACACACCTTTAATCCTAGCACTTGGGAGGAAGAGGTAGTTCAAGACCATGCTGAGACTACATAGTGAATTCAAGGTAATCCTGGGCTAGAACTAGAAGGAGACCCTACCTTGAATAAACAACAACAACAAACAAAAGCAAAACATAACAGAGGCACTATTCACTTATGATGCAATACTTGATGGTTTGTACACTGTGGAACAGTAATCTCTATGAGGGTATATATGACTCCTCACCTGATTCTGGCAGCAAGAACATTTAACATTTTAGTCACTACAGATTTTTAGAACACAATACATTGTCCTTAGCTGCAGGCATGGCACTAGAAGAAAATCCCCTTGAGTTTAATGGTTCTTTCTAAGAACTGTCCCATAGTGTCTGGACAATGCCCAACTCAGCAGTCCTTCTTTGAAGATGTTGAGCTATTGAAATAAATTAACATGTAGAATGATAACAAATTAGTTTTACTGTTGTTTAATTTTACAAATATTTGGTGACACATTTAAAATATTATTTCAAAAAGGCTACTTTTGAAAGATATTTATTAGAGCTGGTTATGCAGGTCAGTGTTTGACTACTTAGCAAGTGTGTAGACTGAGTCTAGCAAATATCAAATAACAGGTATTATAAGTGTGAATTTAATGCCTAGCACCAAAGCAAATCAAAGATAATATTTTAAAATAGATATATTTTTAAATAAACAAACACTTATATGACAATATAAGTAATTGACATTTTACAAAAAATTATTAAACTAAATTACTTCACCTCTTTATACCCTTGCTTATGGTGTGTCTTTGACAATAAAAATGAAGAAAATACATTTGGACAATTAGAAAAATAATGAAAAGCATTTGGGAATGACATTTGACACAGGAATATAAGAAACTATTGCTTGGAAAAATGGGCATTTATAGATCAGCTGCCCCTCCTGTGATATATCATAGATTATTAAGAAAATTGTGTGCCCACATACTGCATCACATGCAATTAGTTTGGGGACAAAAGGAAAGGGGACCATATCTAATTAATGATGACAAGGAAAGATGTTGATTCATTGGAAGATGGTTTTAGTTTATAAATGAGAAAAACCAAAATGAATAAGACCATCACTCTACATAATACAATGTGCATATTAATCTAGCCTGAAAGTAATCATGGAAAATTTTCTATTGAGAGAAAACAAAACATTATGAAATAATGGAAAAAAAACCAATAAAGAATATATTCCATACTTCAAAATATGCCATGAAAAAATATATAAAAGCAGCAACCCATGATGTCTTCAAAGTTAGAATTTGGCCATGAATTTTACAATTATGTTGATTTGATGTCAGAAGTTCAAGTGTGTTATTTACTAGCTGTAGGATATTGGGAAAATTGTCTCAGCTTTGAGATTCAGCTTCATCCTCAAGAAAACAGCAAGTCCTCTGCTAAGAGGTGTTAAGAAGCCTGCCAAAGAAATAAGATTCAAGAATCTCTGAATATCACAGAAAAACTAATGTATGGAATCATTGGCAGAGTACTGTCTATGAAACTAAGTTCTAATTTCTGATACATTTGTGGGTTCTTCTATTCCCTTTGCTATGATTTATTTTCTATGAAGATGTCAAGTCAGTGGTACTGAAACGGTCAGCTTAGATACAATAATGTATACACATTTCATAGAACACATAGAAAAGAGCCAATAACCATGTTAGTTACAGGGCATTAAATAAAATTATCATCATTAATTTAAATGTTACCTAAAAGTGTAAAATTTCAATGAGATTATTAACAACTGAAAGAGGAGGCACTTTATTAAAAGTTTTAAATTAAATCCTTCAGAATGATTTTGAATTTGTCTTACTCATGTACATATCTTCAGGCACATTTATAACGACAATTATATTTATTTTATCTTTCTTTACACATGAAATATTTCTAATCCACTGTGTTGCATGGCTTCCTTTTAAACTTGAAAAAACTAACATAAGCCTTTATCAAATGATTATTTTTCCCCTTTGTAACATGCACCTGGTGGCTTCTAATTTTTTGCTTCAAATTAGATTTCTTAGGTAGAATATTTCTAAAGTTTTTTTGTGGAAAATATAGAGAGGAAGTTTTTAAAAGCAATGAAACATACATAGTTTTTTCTGCAACTAACAAGATTGCATTAATCAAAGCCCCATTCAAATAAATTGAAACTAGTTCAATTTCCACTTGTCACGTAGAAGAATACAAATGCTGTGCAATTGTATAATTGATTCTGTGATTCATACAAAGGGGACTTTGGTACAGATAATTTGTCAAGGCTGATGAAAATGGTAAACAAAATTTCCTTGGAAAATACAGAGTATTCTCATTGAAATGTTAAACGGGCAATATTCAATGCTTTAAAATGAAAGTATTGTTTCATAAAATATGTTACTTGAAGTTTTTTCTCATATTCATAGCTTTTAATTCAACTTAATACTTTGAATTTATTATGCTTCTTTGTTCATTTTTCAAAAACAACGCTAAAGTATTTTGATGAAGATATATTCAAATGGGAGAATATTATTTGAAAGATTGGCTTCATTTATAATCTACAAAAAACACACAATTTCTATTCTACATGGAGTTCTCACATTCTGTGAGAAAGGAATCCTTGGTGCAAAGTAACTAAGTAAACTTGCTGACTTGTATTTTAGAGTTATGTCAAAAGCTTTCATAAATTATATATTGTTCATTCTGGTTTGTAGTCTTCATTTTATTTGTTGTTACCTATATTTTGGCCATGGCTATATTAACAATATTGGGGCAATAATAACTGTCAAGGCAACAGATGAAGTCTCCGGTGATGTCATTTTCACCGTGGCATTTATACTAACTTCATCTCTGACAAACTGAAAGGTGATGAACAGGTCCAAGCAAGAGGTCACCTTATGTCAAGACTGGTATACAACCTGTCAAATACTGGGACTGTAAATCTGCTAATGAGGAATTAGCCAGACAAAATGTTGCTATTTGACTGTTTTGCTGCACTCCAAACCTTTTAAACAATGCTAATCAGGTGTTTATTAAGTGAAACCATTATGCCAAACTTGCTGTGAATCTCACCATATGTCAGAGGTTGTAACGTATTATTCATCTGTTTTAAAGCTAGATTAATAGAAGTCATTCACCAAGATTCCCCTTCCTTAACCTTCAGCTATGCCTAAGTATCAGGGTTAAACTAACAATTTCACTTTATTTTTCTTTTTCTTTTAGTGGACACCAAAACTACCACAAAACTCTTTCAAATTAGACAAAATTTACTTGCATTTATATTAAAAGTAAAACTGTATAAGTAAAAACGCTAAGGGGAAATAAACTTCAGTTTAACCAGAATTGGTTGAAGCAGTAATATTTTTGATAGATAGTAAAGTCAGTTTATAATATAAAATTATGCAATCTTGGCTAGATGTAGACACATCATCCTAAATTGGATAGAATTATTCGGGAGGTCACAAGTGAATCTTTCCTAAATTAATATTCTGTGTGCTGATAGTTCTCTTATATAGAGGACATTAATTTTGAAGTTTCTTGGACATAGATATAAAATACATACAAATATTTTTTTTTACCCAAACCCAATATTTTTCTGCTTTCCAAAGCCAGTGTGATTCCTTACTTATGCTATGGAAACCTTCCTGGATCTTCAAAAGTTATTCTTGAATTTGTAACTTTGTATTTTCATTTTATGGTCAAAGCCTTTATATCAGAATTTATATGTAGAAATATAAAGTGCGTAGTCACATGGTTTTATGAACAAATTACATGATCTATTCCTATTTGCACAAATCTAATACAGAAATCTGAATATTAAAGCATCTAAATTAAAGCTAAAATGTAAGGCTATATTAGCATTCAATTTAAATATCTTAAATTCATCTAAGTTATGAGAGCATTTTGTAAGATCTTGTATGCCCACAATGTCCTGTTTTCTAATGATGGTATCTCAAACATTTTCTCCTTCCAGTCACCATCCTCACCATCTTATATAGTCTATATATTTGCATATTCATGTTCAATTACATCTAGGCTATTCAAACCAAAAATTTTACAAAGATTTCTCCTCATGAAATAATGAACTAGTGAATTTGTCATTGATAGAAATCAATAAATAAATTTTGAGTACTGGATAAATAGCTTGATGGTTAAAGGTGCTTCCCTGCAAAGCCAAATGGCCCAGGTTTGATTCCCCAGTACCCATGTGAAGCCATATGCTCGAAGTGGCGCATGCTTCTGGAGTTCATTTGCAGTGGTAGAAGGTCCTGGCATGCTCATACCAAATTTCCCTCTCTGTGTGTGTCTGACTCTCCCTTTCTCTCTCAAATAAATAAATAATTCTTTTAGACAAAGAAATTTCTAATTGTTGTCTACATGGTTAGAAGATTAGATCAGATACAAGATTACCAGGGTCTGCTTCATTTTATTTATACTGATTAAGGAAATGAAAATGTCTTAGAAATCTGCCAAGATTCTCTCTGATTCAGAAATTGACATAGGATGTGTGTGTGTGTATAATCACATAAGTGATTGCTTGAGTGTATATCCCCACACTCCATTTTACTTCTTTTACCAGAGTACTTTCAATATCTCACCAAACATAAACCTTCTACGAATGAAGGTATGTTATGTTTTAATAAACACATGTATCTGGTTACTAGGTTGGCTTCAAGGGGAGGCCTGTACTGAATTTAAACTTCAAACATAAAGATATCCACACACTCCTTTATTTCTCCCTCTTTAATAATTTAGACACTGGTATGGCTTCTAGTCCATTAGAAATAATCATATATTAATGAACAACCCAAGATATGAATATTATCAGAAAGACACTTTTAAAAGATTATACCAAATTTCATCTCTAAGCTATATTTCAGTTATTCATTGTGTAAATCTACTAAACTGGATAACCATTTTCTGCTTGAATTCTTTTAGTACCAATATATTCTTTCATCAGTAAACTATGTGTTCTCTTCTAATATTTAGAAAAATATTTTTATTTTGAATTTAAGTATAACAAATTATGTCTACAAAGGCCTCTTTGGCTGTCTAAACTAGTTTAAAAATAAAAATCCCTTCACAGACTAGACTCTTTATAATGATCCTAACTTGTACCATCAGAGAGTTTCTTAGGGTCTAAGTTTTTAACACTCCTCCCATTTTTTTGATACTTTGTTGTGCAAAATTAGACACATTGTATTAGTAAATATTACCTTGGTATACCCAATTCCCTCCTCCCTGTCCCCAATCCACTGGGTATCCTCCTCAGTGGGCATACTGGATGGTTCCATGTGGTAGGAGGTTATGGATAGCACAGGAGGCAGCAAGGTTTCCCCCCCACACACACACACTGTGTGTTGTTACTGAGGGGGGCCATGTCTCTGGATATTCTCCTCCAACATGGCTCTTACATTCTTTCCGCTCCCGCTTCCGCTCCGTTCCCTGAGTCATGGTGGGTGAGTTTTTTTTTAAATATATATTTATTATCCATAATGAGTTACATTATTTAGTGGGCAAACCATGCGTTGTTATCCCGACTTCCCCAATCCCCCCCTCCCCATCCCTGATCAGTTGTATATCCTCCTCCATGGGCTGTCTGTATTAGTCCTTGTGGCAAGGGATCCTGTATATCTTAGTACTCATCCCGGTCTTCCTGGCCCAAGTGTGTTGTTACTGATGGGTGCCATGCCTCCGGACAGTCTCCCCCACCACGGCTCTCACAATCTTTCCGCCCCCT
>PVHP010003135.1:0-57089 GCA_004024765.1 Zapus hudsonius | reverse complement strand
TGAATGGCTGTATTTTAAGGCTGCTTTATGGTTGAGATCTTAGTGGCCTCTGTATTTCTGCTTTAGGTTTTGTTGAAAATCGTTGGTGTCTGTGACAATGACTTATCCTGTGTTGACTGATTAGCTGTGCTGATAGATCTCTTGCTATGGCCTCACTCTCTCAAGGGTTTCATTCGGGGGCTACATGATAAGCCTGTGGTGGTTCATCTCTTGCCAGGATGATAGCTCTCCGCCTACTGTAGCTCATTAGTGGAGTTGGAATGACCTTGGTTCTCTCATGGCCTTCTGAAAATACAAACAGTATCTACATTGGAGAGTGAGGCCAATATGGGTTAAGTGAGACACATTTCTCATTTGGCAAGATTCTATTGGGATTAGTCTCTCTTTAGTTCTCTAGTAATGGGAGTTTCTCCTTGGGGGCCCAAATTTTTGGTTCCCATAGGGTTTTGTCCTGAGTCCCAATTCCAGTTAAGGGCTCCACGGCACTGAGTGAATTTCTTGGCCAATTTGAGAGCTGTTGACTACTCTCCCCAGGTTATGACACCTCTATTGCCCAAATGTTCACTTGTCTCGCTAATCTCTCCCAGGAGGCATTCTATTCAGCCTCAGCATCATTTCATATTCAATTTCTTTCCCAGTGCCCATGTTATCTCTATGAAAATAGGCTTACTGTCAACTTTAAAATTATCTTATTTTTACTGGCATGAGATTATTTTAAGATAAGTATAATATTCCTTGTATTGCATTTTGATATTTGCTTTTTCAATCTAATTTTAACAAATGATGGAACACCCCAGTACTTAATGAACATTTATTGTGAGTACTTAAATTGTAAAGCATTCTTTTTTCTTGGTATGCACTGTCTACCAGCATTTACTACTTTGAGATCTATAAGAAGTTGGTTAGAAACATGGGTTAGGTCCAAGCACATCAAAGATATTTATTTATGAAAAATAATTTGGAGGGTTTATTATTTTAGTAGATTTAGTTGTAATCTTCATGATAAATATACCTGTAAAGGAAAAATAATTATGCTATTAACATTGTTCAATGTTTATAAATTCAGTGCTATGTAGAAAGGAAAAGTCAAGTCGCTTGGCAATATTTGCATCAGTAAAAAAAAAAAATTACAGCTGTCCTGTGGTTTTCCATAGGAAGACAACTCTATCCAACATTTTAACCCTTGAAAAGAATCTTGTAACTACAAGGAAAAAAACTATGAATGAAAAAATAAATGTGAGAAATTATGTAAATTCGAGTAGTGAAATAGAGGTTGAAAACTGTATGAACAGCTGAATAGCTATGACAGTTTACATTAATTAGTGATCTTCAACTTGCTAGGTTTGTTACATGCACCTGGTTTAAGCCATTCAAGAAGTTAACAGTTGTTTCATATTAGCACGTCTTTTGAAATGAAGAAACTAGTTCAGGAAATCTAGAGTCCCAATGTGGTTTTACATTTAGTCTAGCCTGGTCCCTGATTCTTAAATATGACCACTTTATATGTGCTGTAATATCTGGAGTCTCTGAAAAAAAGTCACAAAATAGCAAATATTGGAATTTGCTTTACAGTAAGTTATTGCATCAAATGTTTTAGAAGGATCTAACTTTAAAACATTTCTACATTAATCAGTTAAAGGATTTTAATAAATAATTATTTAAGGATGATATGTGTATATTGGAATTCTACTAGTATTATTTAACTTGACTATTGAAATAGTTTTTTCATTATCATTTTCAGACACATCCATGGAATTAAACACATTGGTTTGTTCCAATCACACATGAAGCTATACATTTGTAGTTATTAGTACAAATGTATTGAGAACAATAAATTTCCAGAAAATAAACATATATCTAATTTATTTGCTCTCATATTTAAGTTATTGTTTTGGATCCTGACAATGACATACTATGGGGATTTTCACAGACATCTTCCTTTTGTAATTTTGTATGTGTCCTTTAGTAATAATAATACCTGTTGCTTTCCATTATATCTGGCTTGCTTTATCTGGGTGTTTTTCTTCTATTTGAATCTAATGTTATGGTGAAGAACTCATTGTTATGTCAGCAGGATTTAGGCTCTCATTTTTCTGACTCCTTCTCTATGCATTTATGGATATGTTCAGGATTGTGTGCATGTGCTATTAGTACACACAAACATACGCACATTCATGCATACACCAGAAAATATGGCATCATAAAAACTATCTCTGAATGCTTTCTTTCTAGATTTCCTTATCTTTGACATGAATAGGCATTAAAATATTGTATCTGAGGTGAATATTTTCAATTCCATCCCAAAATTTCAATTATACTATATATTGTAACAAATTTTTAAATTAAACACCTTCACACAGATGCACCTTTCTTTTGTAGTATGGATGTGCATTTCAATTAAATATATTCCATTTGATGTTATTCCCTTGAGAATCATTGAAATGAACACTGTATCAACAATTTTTATTTCTGCAAATTTCATAAAACACATGATAAATGAACATAGGAACCATAGTCTTTTATGGGCATAGAAGATTTAAAATAATGGGCCTATAAGTTTTGGAAATTTAAAGAAAATTGGACATGAAATGTTTTAAGGACTCTACCCTTTAGTAAATTTTGATATTTTTCTCTTTTTCATATAAAATATATCTTTATTATCCATATATACATATGCTGAAAGAACAAATAATGTGCCGGTGTCCCCAGTTCCCTGATTTCCCTCTTTCCTGTCACCAATCAGCTGGGTATCCTCCTCTGTGGGCAAAGTGGATCAGTCCATGGGGTAGGGAGTTATGGATAGCCTAGGGGTCAACCCGGTTCCACCCCCCTTTTTATATTGTTACAGAGGGGGGCGATGTCTCTGGATATTCTCCCCCACCATGGTTCTTACAATCTTTCCGCCCCCTCTTTTGCTCAGTTCCCTGAGTCATGGTGGGTGAGTATTAAGGCTGCTTTATTGTTGAGGTCTTAGGGGTCTCTGTACTTCTGCTTTAGGCTGTGTTGAAGATCATTGGTGTCTGTCTGGCTTATCCTTGGTTGACTGATTGGCTGTGGCTCTGAGTCACTTGTTTATCTCATCATTCTCTGTGGGGTTCGATATGGATCCTCCAAGGGAGGTCTGGGGTGGCTCATCTCTTGCTAAGATGTCAGCTATTGGCCTGAGGCTCCATGCTAGGGTTTGAAGAGCCACAGCTCTCTTGCTGCCTTCTAAAAAAATAGTCTCCATGTGAGAGGCATCTCAGTATAGGTTAACTGAGATACACGTTTCTGAATTGGCTAGATTTTATTGTTAGTAGCCTCTTTGCAAGTCACTTGTAAAGTGAATTTCTCTTTGGGGTCCCAAGATTTTGGTTTCTAATTTATTTCATCCTGAGTCCCCAATTCCAGTTAAGGACTCCCTGTCACTGAGTAGATTACTTGGCCAAATTAAAGCTGTCAATTGCCCCCAGAAGTTAAGGTGCTTGCCTATAAAGCAGAAGGACCTGAGTTCAATTCCCCAGAACCCATGTAAAGCCAGATGCATTTTTCTATCAATAGAGAACCTTTGGAGTCAGAAGGACTTGAATACAAATTACAATCCTCATATTTATACTTGTGTTCACCTTTAACTTTCAAAGTTGGTTGCATTCTACCATAACATCCATACTGTAAAATGCTATATTGTGATCTTTTTAAAAGGTCATTTAAATAATGTATTAAATTCTATTACATTTTCCCTATCCCTCTTTCCCCAAAGAATTATCATGAATATAAAAATGAAATACCTCTATTAAAGGTCTATAGTAGTACAATGGGGAGATTCTCGTACTATGGGGCATTGTCTTTAGGTATTAGAGACATCACATCTTATAATTTCCTTTTCCTCTATACTTATAAATAACTGAAGTTATATTGTCAATGCTAATAAGCATGAATGGTTTCATGTATTTGGAAGTTCTTGCTTTATCTAAATATATCACATCACTAAATATGTTGCTTACAACAGCCATGTTTGTTACTTATGTTCACAGTGAATATAAGCAAGTCCTTTTCTTTGAAATTTGTTGAAATATTCTAACTGCACAGATCCTCTGACACCGATAAGTAGAGAAAGCTTTAGAGTGTTAGAAGGAAAAGCTGATAGAACTTTAAACAATTTGAACTAAGAACGTACGCATCTATATGCCCCAAAGCTGAAGTATCAAACAAGAATTTCCTTTAAACCTACAATAACTATGAGGTTATGATGAGAGGTAGAGTCGCACTCTGACCTGTTATCTTAGTTTTTTTTTTTTTTTTGAGGTAGGGTCTCTCTCAAGTCCAGGCTGACCTGGAATTCACTATGTAGTCTCAAGGTGGCCTTGAACTCACAGCGATCCTCCTACCTCTGCTTCCCAAGTGCTGGGGTTAAAGGTGGGCACCACCAGGCCCAGCTTGACCTGTTGTCTTTAAGGTCATCCTTATTTTCTTTTTTGGTTTGTTGTGGAGTTTCCCTTTTTATTTTCAAACACAGAAACAATAAATTAAATATTTTGTATAAAGAAAATATATCAACTTGCTTGACACTCAGATATAAGCTTCTTGAGGGATTAATATTTATATTTACATGTTAATATTTTAATGTTTCCAATTTTATGTTTGTATGTTTAATATATAGGATATAAAATGACATGTAGATTTTTATAAAGATTCTCAGGTTGTTTGGCTGGGGAAATTGATAAGTGGTTAGAGACACTTGCTTGCAATGCTAGCAAGCTTGTGTTCAATTCCCTAGTGCTAAATAAATCCAAACACAGAAATTAGTGCATGTGACAAGAGGCCCTGGAGTGCCCATACACCCATACACATACACACACACAACTGCAAATAAATAACAATATAGTTTTTAAAATAATCAGGTATCTATAAATATTTTATACTCTACCTGAAATTATTTTCAGAGTTCTATGTGTAAATTTTTCAACAGCTAAATTGAAAAATAGGCATCATTGGTTCTTCTTAGTAGTCAATATTCACCAACTATTATTAAAGTTACTAATTGTGTTCTCACCATGAAAAGCAGAGATCTACACACCAAAAGATACACATAAAAATACATTAGGTTGTATGCTTAAAATCAATTTAAACACTTGTAATTATAATTTATATTTGGTAACAGTATGATTAGGAAATTTATAAAGAGTACAATAACACTAGAAAAAAGAACAAGAAGATGAAGCACTGCATTTTTGAAAAAATATTTCTTTGAATAGTTTTTGTCCATAGATTTCTGAACAATAAATATTCTGGTAATGCTATTCTAAATGCAAATAACAAATGATAAGAAAAAAAACTTGGATGAAAGCCAAATCCATCAAATACTCCCTTCTAAAGATAACTGTGCAGTCCATCCCAGACGACAGTGCCTTGAACACCTTGAACTTCCATCAGAATCAGTGAGAATCATGGCCCTGTCTCTGCACTGCTTGAACACACTACCATTGTCAGAACCAGGCAAACAAATTCACAATGATGTTCCTGGGAATATGGAACTGAGGCAAAAGGGATTTCTCTGTAGTTCCTCATTAACATTTGATTCATTACAACAGGGGAGTTTTAAGAGTTTCCTTTTAAGCAAATTAGGTCACTGGATAAAAAAAATCAGACACAGCATAGAAACACAGTGTATTACTACATAGAACAAAAGATCTGGTTAATAAATTATGATGATGGAATTAGTCATTTGTTACTGTTGAAAGGCATATTTAAATATTATGGTATTTACTAACAAAGAATGTTTTTCCATTCATTTATATTTTCTTCCTCTATATTCTCATAATCTTTTTTTTTGTTATTTTTCCTCTGAGTATATGTAGAGCTCTTTATATACTTTGATTCATTTATGATGAGAAAAATCACTGAAGAAGGCAAAAATCACAGATTTAAACTCTTAATTGTGTATAACCAAGAGGCTAAGGGAAACATTGCAAGTCAATAAAAATCTAGAATGTTCTTTCATAAGATTTTTTGCATTATTATTCACAGTAAGAGATTAAAAACTCATTAGAGATGAATTTTCTCTAAAAATAAACACAGTAGTTACTTTACATATTTTTCATCAAAAATATAATTTTACTTTTTATTCATTTTTGGAACTGCTCAGAATTGTTGACATTTTTTCTATTTTACTGTTTTTCTTAGATGGTGAATAAGGAAACAATTTTGGGAACTATCAAGATGAAATAGCTTTCTTAGTTTGCATTCCCAGAAGTGGATCCTAAGCTAAGGACTCTGAAGCATGTGGTTAGGTGTGCTAGGAGGGTAAGACAAGTGGAAGCAGGCTATAGGCTTCCTGTGTCTTAGTAAACCAGGTAGCTCTGGGGCACAAATTGCATTTCAACTTTAACCTGCCTTAGAAGCTAGGAAACCCTGTGTTCTCAGCCTATTACCCATCATACGGTGCACATTTCCATGAGTGCTGTTGTGGTTTGGCTGATGGCACACTTGCAGACACCAAGCAAAATGAGGGTTGTCACTAGCTGCCAATACACATGGGATTAGTGTACTATGATGCAGGGTGTGTGGGTTTGGAAGGAATCTTGACCCCTGAGGAAACTACAAATGACTTCAGCAACACCAGTGTAATGGTTAAGTTTGTCAACTTGATCTAAGTAATAATCCATAGTAATCTTGGGCGGGTCTCTGAGTTTGCCTGCAGGAAGGATTGACAAAATCCTTTTGAGATTTTTGGAGAAGGGAGGAGGTCCCTTCTCCAGAGTGAGCCCTATCCCCCAGTGGGTGGGCCTTCCAAGGGGACAAAATATAAAGAAACTTGAGGGGAAGGAAACCCTCTTCCTACCTCTCCCAGCTGCTGGTGCTTGTTCATGACTTGCATTCGCCTGCTCTCCTACCCTTCTTGGACATTGGAACCCAGTTTCCTTGGCCTCACATCATGGACTGAAGAGTAGCTGCTCCCCAGGGAACCATCAGGCCTTCTGGGCTGAATTGGGGCTGCTGAGGCCTCCAGCCACCTAGACTAAACAGCTACTGGTTTCTTCACCTGTGGGCCTGCAGACTGCTATTGTTGGACTGTCTTAAACTACCCCAATAAATTTTCTTTTACTATAATCCATTCTATCAACTCTGTTTCCTCTAGAGAACACTGATACAACCAGTTCAACCAGAACTGAACGCTCAAAATATCTGCCTTGTGTAATTAATTTTCTAAAATATACATTTTCATTTTATTTTTCGAGCTTGGTAACAGGACTATAAATGTCATATATTATTACCATGTTTAATATTGACATACACTATAATTGAGAAATCATGCGGCAGTGTTATTAATATCAAATCTGTTTAGGTCAGTGGTAAATTTCTCTGATTTCAATGTGAAAATTGAAACACTGGCTGTGTCCAAAGTTGCTAAGCTAATAAATAATGGTTTTCACTGAGATATTATTTGAATATTACACTACTATAGTAATCATATCTGAACAGTTACATATTTTTACATATACAAATTATTAGAAAATGTCAGAAAAAATATTAGATATTTCTATATTTCAACATATTCCATTAGGGAAATATTCAGTATCCTATAACAAGCAGCAGATAGACAAACATGAATCTGCCTGTGGCACAAAGAAAAGGCAGTGATGTCACAATACCAACTCTGCCGTGATTAGAACATTAGAAAACATGTTCATTCAGAATATTTTTCTGAACGGATGACCAAATATACAAGTGGATAAAAGCATTTGGGAAATACAAGCAGTACAAAAGCTCAGGTGGCAAATGTCATGGAATAAATTAGGAAAAAGATTGAAGTTTGGGAAAGAAGTAAAGAGAAAGAAGTAGTAGTCATTGGTTATACCATGACTGATTTGTGAGAGTTTTAAGAAGCTTATCTGTATTGTAAGGCAATGGATAAATTCAGCAAACTGCTAAAAGAGAGTATTATTTTAAACTTTTACTACATACTCATGGTTTTGTGGTGGCAAGGAAGAATGATGGGACTAAAGTCTAGGGTATTAGTGAGATATTTGATGCATGCCAATATCCTGGCAATCGTGACCTGAATGAGAAAAATGAACATTATGTCAGGAATAGATGCGCATAAGTCATAAATACTTGAAAATGTAGATGACAGCTTGCAATTGTAAAAATATTAGTGGTAAATTCACACACTATTGGAGTATTTGCATGACACTTCAATACAGTGATACTTGCATGCCTGTGTGTCTTAATTTAACAATTGCATCAATATACATCCTTAGTATGATTGTCAACATATAGAGTGAGAGGAAACAAGTGTCACAGTCCCTTCTCATTGCTGGGATAAAGCACCTAATCAAAAACAACTGATGGAAGAAAAGGGTTTATTTTGGCATACAGACTTGAGGGGGAGCACCATAATGATCAGGAATAAGATGGCTGGTGCACAGGCTGAATATCAGTTTAACAGTAGCAGAAGATTGTGCCAAACACTGGCAAGGAGAATCTGTCAATAGTCCCCATCAACCAACCTTAACAACATGACTTCTCCATTAATGATTTAATTACCAAATTTTCAACAGCTGGGCTCCTAGCATTCAAAGCACATCTATTTATGGGGAGCATTTAATTGAAACCATCCATTCTGTCCTTGCCCCCGTAAACTGATGATCATGCATGATATAAAATCAATGCGTCCAATCCAACTTTAAAAGTCACTATGACTTTTCAATCCCAATACTGTTCCAACATCCTCATTGTCTAAAATCTCTCATCTATTAGCTGTAAAATCAAAAAAGAAGACACAGAATAAATTTTCACACTGAAAATGATGACATTGTGCAAAGCAAGAAAAGACTGAATAAATACAAGATCAAAAACAAACAGAGCAAACATTAAGTTCCATAGACACAAGTATGAGATTACTAACCAGTAAATCTCTAGAGTCCTGCTGCCCTCCTTCCAGCTGAGCTGCTTACAGTGCTGAGAAAACTTCATCCCAAACAGACAGCTTTCTTGGGAAGTCTTCCCATAGTCCTGGCATCTCCACTAGTACCTCACTGCAACACACAGTTAATCCTCTTGGCTCCATTGGGACTTCAAGCTGGGACTTCCAACAACCCTGCCTCACATTCCCCATTGCCATTTCTAAAAACAAAACAAAACAAAACAACAACAACAACAAAAAATAACAGTGGTGAAAATGTTTCCTGCATTTCTTCTACTCCACAGTACCAGCTGCAGTTACCAGGGGAAATAAAGCTGACGTTGAAGACCAGGACAATCTATCAGTACTATACAATCTTTTTTTTTTTCAAAAGATTCTGCATTTTTCATGCAGTCCCAAAACAGACTAGCTGCTGAAATCTCAATGGTAGTAATCTCTCTAGCAACTGCAGCTCATTGGGCGCTGTTTCTAGCCTGAAACTTTCATTTCTTATCTGCTCACAATAGTCCATTTTCACTCAACTCAACCCTACAAAGTTCTCTGTACACAGGCAGGAAGAACATGACAAGGCTCTCACACAAACAGCTTCTAGACCAGTCCAACAAAGTTCTTTCTTCCCTTAATAGGCCCAAACTCACAGCTCATAGTTCTTACTATATTCAGGTCTTTAAATTCTGACTAGAATGGCCCATGAAATTCTGCCATCAACACTGCAACATTTCAAATCCTTCCACGTTCCTCACCCAAATTGGTTCCAAAATAGCAACAGAGTCAGGTTTTCAGCAGCAATGACCCCACTTCTTGGTAACAGTCATAGAAAGTATGGTAATTTAGGCTTAGGAAATTGTGATGGTTAGGTCTTGTTGTCAACTTGGATCTTTTTAATTATCTTGGGTAGGTCTCTGAGGATGTTTACAGGAAGGCAGCCTATCAGCAAGGGGCAGGATGTAAAGAAGCTCAAAGAAGCTGGAAGTAAACATCCTTTCCTGTGTGGGCCAGGCAGGAAGGGAATTTTAGAGATTCAGGAAGCCATTAAATCTGGGGAAGGGTTGTAAGACCCCACCCTAAGGCTATATAAAGGGGAAGAAATTATCTTCTTAGACCTCCTGACTGTTTGCTGTTCTGTGTGTGTGGTGTAAGTGATGGGTTTTTTGCTCTGCTCGGATCTGTGAAAGAGGGCCAGCTTCTTTCACTGTTATTCCAATAAATACTTTGCTCCCCAAAACTGTGCCTGGTTTGAAGATTCATCCCAGTGGTGTGTGACTGATTACAACAGAAATGCATGGTCACATTTCTAGATTTGAAGGTTATAGTGGATAAATAGCTATCATAAATATTTGTAAAGCATAGCTGTGATGGTAAATGTAAAATTCCCCCAATAGACAAATGTGTATGAATAGTAAATGCCCAGTTGGTGGCACTGTTTGGGAAATTTGTTGATTCTTTAAAAGGTGGAGGCTTACTGAAGGGGATGTGTCAGTGCAGATGGGAATTGGAGTATTAGAGTTTAGTCCTGATATTTGCTGTTTTACTTTTTACTTCATCCATGCTGACATGAAATTGTGATACTGCCTACCTGCTCCTGTCAGGCTTTTCTGGCATGATAGACTTCCCTTCAAAACCCTAAGCCAAAATCAACCCTTCTCCTCCATATGTTGCTTATAGTCAGTGATTTTTGGCCCAGAAACAAGAAAATAACTGCTATAATAATATTCATGAAAATTAGGCTGTGTGATAAGATGAATCATTATTCCTTTCAATATGAAGAAATAATTCCTTAATCATAATAGGCATTAGTTATTCCTGTTTCTCTAGACAGGTGATATAAAGCATGGAAAGTCCTCCTTATGCCTCGTTTCTCCCTCTGTGAATTCAATTACCTGTGGATGGAAAAATATCCAAACAGTTATGTCTGCAGTGGACACTTTTCTTGTGAAATTCCTTGAACAATACAGCATTACAATTATTCACATAGAATTTTAGTTTTATTAGATAACATGAATTAATATAGACATGGTTTTAAATATATACAAAGATGTGACTAGGTTATGAGCCAATGCTATATCATTTAAAGAAGATACTTAGGTTAACGCTTGATTTTACAATTGGTTGTCCTTTTGCTACATTGTGAGGAAGCAAAAGGATAGAAAATGAATCCGTGCATGCAATTTAGAAATGAGATATTTGCAATGTAATAAAGACTAAATAAATTCATCAGGGTACTGCTCTTATTTCTGGTAGCTTTGCAAAGGTAGAAAGACCAGAAGAACATAAAAGCATATTCCTTGTGCCTTAATAGGTGATTACCACCTTAAGAATCTGCCTGAAAAAAGATTTTGGCCACTTGAACTTTTACAAAGCTGTGAACTAAATAAACTTCTCTTAATAAATTTTCTCAGCAAGAAACATTTTAATAACATGGTTTTAAGGAAATGTTTTAATGTTTTCTTAAAATTACATTAAAAAAACATTTCATAAAAACATTTATGAAAGGGGGTAATAGATGGATGGGTAGAAAATCCTATAAGATAGATGATATAGATGTGATGTAAATAGATATATTATTTCGATATTTATAGAATGTAGAAGCAGGGTATTTAATACTTGCATATATAGAATATTTGCATATGTGTTTGTCAGAAAATATTGTTTAAATTCTTTATCCTACAAATGCTTAGAATACTCCAGTGCAAAATCACTTCATTATGAAAGCACAGACCTTGTACAACAAATAAATTATGCAAATAAATTTGGCAAAAATGAAGAGGTAATAATTCCATTGGGATTATGTGATTTTTTTCAATAATTTTCTAGTTCTTCTTTTTACCTCCAGTGTTGTTTTACCTGACCCCAAGCATTTTAAACAGCCTCTCATATAGTAAAATCCCTAGGAAATCATGCAAGCATACAAAGAAGATAGCAGAGCCACAGGCCCCGTCAATTATGCTCTTTCTGTCTTTTAAATAAATCGACCTCACTTTCAGGTGAATTGACTTTCTGAAAAAAGTCCCTGAACTCAGACTGTTCTTGACAACTAGAGCAAATAAAATTTATAATATTACTAAGATAACAAAAGCTAACACTGCATTCCTTAATCACAATTTCCTACACTCATGTACGTGTGCTTTTCATCTTAATTGTCTAGATTGACACAGCCAAAGACAAAGGAGCAAATTCACAGGCCAGGCTCCTATCATCTTCCTTAGAAAATAGGGCTTTATTATCCAAGACACACATAGAAAAAGATTTGTTGAAGACACAGAGTGGTTAAAGAGTTCCACCACAGTAAGATAAAGTACATTCAAAAAGTAACACAGTCTTATCATATCTGTAAAAAAAAAAACACAATTACAGAAGCATATTATGGAAAGGATTTGATCATCAGCAACTAAGCACTTTGACTTTGTATAGCACCTCCTCCTTCATCTTGCAGAATGAATTTATTTTGTCCTAGTTATTTCTACATCATATACTTGTTTAAAAATAAAATTGCCTATTGTGGTGGTTCTTGATGCTGAGACAAAACATCCTACCAGAAGCAGCTCAAGGGAAGAAAGAGTTTGTTTTAGGTGACAGTTTCCAGGGGAAATTTCCTTACAGCAGAGAAAGTGTGACAATAACAGACAGCTGAGGGTTACATCTCCATAGCCACAAGTGGTAAGGAGAGAGAATGAGCTCTGAACAGCTACCTCAAGTCCTTAGTGGCACACTCCTCCAGCAAGGCTCTACCTCCCAATGTTGGGGGTTAAGTATGTGTCTTAATCACAAACTCTTGAAGCTCTTGGCGACATTTTACATTTAAACTTCCACACCTATAAGTTTAAATACTTGTTCTTAAATAAATTGTAGTCTCATAAATTTGGTAGGCTATACATAAGAAAATAGACTTTTTTTAAGATAACAGTGATAGAAAAACTCTAAGAGCCAGAGGATAGAGAGGAGTGTTTTGGGACATTATTTTCAGGACATGAGGTGGCTGTGTTGTGTTCTTACAGTGGCTGTCAGCTACCTGCACAATATTGAGTTGGTTGCTTTCTTACTTAAATGTTTTATTTATATTTATACAGTTACATTTCATTATTCGCCCTATTTCAATTATATTTCTTTTCAATCCTTGACAAAAATGTTCCTATATTATTGTATAATTAGTAATTATTGATCATGAATCATGTTATATTCTACTGGATGTTAGGATCCAAAATTTTCTGGCATACATTAGTATTTTGAATATTTTTCTATAAATATATAACAAATAATTAAAGATGACTCCAGAGGATTTCCAACAATATTATTGTACAATTTTGAGCCTAATTATTTTCTCATATTTAATTTCAATTCATTGCTCTCCAGAAAGTTCTAAACTAGTAAACAACAAACATCCTAAATACCAAAAAGGATATTCCATCAATTATCCATCATATTTATTCTTTTTTTTAATTTTAGTATAATATTGCAATAACACATTTGAATGAAGGAAGTGCACCAAACACTTGCTTTCTGTTTGTTGTAGTCAGCCACAGGCTGCTGGGATGACTCTCCAAACCAGGCACAGTTATGGGAGGAAAGGATTTATTGAAACTACAGATCCAGGGGAAGTCCCTTAACAGTAAAAGAGGCTGGCACCCTTTCACAGGTCCAAGCAGAGAGAGAAGCCCATCACCAATACCACACACACAGAACAAAACAGGCAGCAGAGCAATGAGAGAATTTCTTCCCCTTTATATAGCCTTAGGGTGGGGTCTTGTAACCCTATCCCAGACTTAATGGCTTCCTGAGTCTCTGGAATTTCATTTCTGCACATCTCACAAAGGAAATGATGCTTACTTCTATCTAATTGGAGCTTCTTTACATTCTGTCCCCTACTGTGAGGCTGACTTCTAGTAAATATTCACAGAGACCCACCCAAGATAATTAGAAAAAAATCAAGCTAACCATCATAATATTCTTTGATTAAAGGAGTATAAACCTTTGATTAAAGGAGCATAAACCTCTCTAATTGATACAAATTATTGTAAAATCTTTCCCCAACTTTTTAATTTACAAAGGTAAAATAGAATATATATATATATGTATATATATAATATTTGTGTATGTAATTTATTTCACCACAACTTATTATATCTTAGTAGGTAAATACTGAAGCTTTGGGGATTAGAATAACAGTCTATCTTTAACTTTTGTTCTACTGGCTATAAGCAGGTATCATGCTAACTACAGATATTGTAGACAAGAAATTTAAAAGAACTGTTCACAAATGAATTGACATTTTTCCTACCAATTAATAAATACCATGCTGTGAGTATCTAGTGATAATATACTAATATGAAAAATCAATAAATTTATACTGACAATCAAAGTAATTGGTTCTGTAGAGTAGAAAATGATATATTGTACATTGATCTTTCAGCAATATTCTAACTGGAGAGAAATGAGAAAGCTAATTAGTTTAGTAGGTAACTGCGAATGATAAGATTAAAACAAACTAATTATATGTTCTTGAAAAATGACTTACTTGGCTGAAAGTAAGTCAAGGAAAAAAATATAGTCTTAATAATTGCATCATAACCCTGATCCATTTAACTGTGCTTACCCTTGTTTAACAAAGCATAAATAGAAATTTCAAGCACTTAAAAAAAAATATATGAAATGCATTACAAAATTTTCTGAAAGAAAAACTAACTCTTAAAGTATGTTTTGTATTTTTAGGTTGATGTTGAATACATATAGGCAGAAAATAGAAACTTTTCTTAAATTCCTCTTATTTTTATAACATATTTAATTCCTCAAATTTGCTATAATTTTTTAAAATAGAAAACTATTGACAAAATAGATAAAATTTCAACAATCAGTTAGTTATGTATCAATCTAAGATGTGAATTAAATAAAAGGATATACAATGGGTTGCTCTACCACACAGTACAAGAAAGGAAACTTTATCATTTCATAAAATTGTTCAATGGGAATTCAATATTCTAAGATCTCCTGAAACACATGATGGGGATTTTAAGTAAGTCTCTGGTATAAATCATTGATTTACCCAATCTGAGAGTTCTTGACTGAATAATCTGTCAAGAGTTTCACTTGAATCAGCATAAATGGTTATCATTGTCAAAGCAGGCTAGAGGTGTGTGCCATAAAGAGGATTTGGGACATAGGATTTATCTGCCTAACAATTGGTGAAATGAAAACCTTCATATTTTCTTTTTGCTAGGGAATATGTTTTTGTTCACAACATTCAGCACAGACTTATGGTGCCACATTGTCCCTAGCTGTCTGCATGTTCAAACTCCAGGGTGATGACTGGAAATGAAAATGTCTAGCATGGAGTGAAACTTAGAATTGTTCACAGGTTGTTAAGGAGCTGGTTATCATGGCATCCAACCTACCTGAGGATGACGGACAGATGACACAGTTTAGCTTAAATCTCTTCCTGCGAGCTGTGTGCTGTTTACCTTTGTATGATAAAGTGTATGACCACAGGATCCAACTTTGGAGCAGAGTTGGATTAAGTGATATTTTCACTTGGTCTGTTATGTATTATTCTCTTCTATTCTGTTTTCTTTTGGTGCTCTTCTGTTGTTTTCTTTTCCTTTAAATCCCTTGCTCTGTGGCTCCTCCCTCATTATCTCCACTTCTTTTCCTTTCTCACATTGAGTAGGTTGAACTTGATCTGGGGGATCTGCTATAATAATTGCACAGTTTTATATGTTACACATATATAATGTAACATATATGACTATATGCTATTAATACAAATGTTATTGATACATTACACATATATGATGGAATACATATGTATGTATAATGTAATATATATTACATTCATCTACATATATATGTATATATAATGTAAGTTCTGTGCAATTTTTAAAGTAGATCCCAAAGATCATCTTTAATATACTTAGTGTGAGAAAGGAAAAGAAGTGGAGATAATGAGGGAGGGAGCCACAGAGCAAGGAACGGAAAGGAAAGAAATTTATCTATCTATCTATCTATCTATCTATCTATCTATCTATCTATCTATCTATATTCTGCTTTGGAGAGATTGCTCAGTTGATACTCACACTTCCTGCACACATCAGTTGTCTTTAGAGGCCTGAGACTTCCTAACTCCCAGAAACCATATTAAAGCTCTGGGTGTGTTCACATGCTCCTGTACCCAAGCTCTGAAAGGTTAGGGAATTGCCAGAGATGAGGGCAGCTGTTCTAGCTCCAGGATGAGTGACTCAGGCTCAAACAAGAATGCATGGAAGAGCAAGGGAGCAGGCCACCACCTGCCTTCTGCTCCAGTGACTGCAGGGGAGCACAACCTGCCTCAAAGCAGCACAGGGCACATTTTCATGCATACACACACATCATATAATACACTCATATATGTCAAATTGGAAAATATGTGTAACATATATATTATGAAATAGGAAATAAACACTACATAGTTTTAAGTATAAAAGAACATCTTTTCAGATCTTAGATTTCCCAGCAAGAATGGTGGACAATCCAATTCCACCAACAACATGGTATGATGGCTGACAACCTGGTAGGAGATGAACCATCCCTAACCTATCATATAGGGCCCAAATGAAATTTATGAGAAAGTGGCAAGATAAACAAGAGACCTATCACCACAGCATGTCATGGAACCCATGAAAGGACAATGGAGAGATAGACACCAATGATACTCAACACAATCCAATGCAGAAGTCCAGAGACACTTAAGATCTCAACAATAAAGCAGACTTAAAACTCACCCACCATGACTTGGAACTGAGTGGAAGAGGGGGGCAGAAAGATTGTAACAGACATGGTGGGAGAGACTATCCAGAGACATTTTCCCTCTCAGGAGCAACACACAAAGGGGGGGGGGAACTGGCTACCTCTGGTGCAATTCATAACCCGCTACCCCATAGACTGATCAAGTATGCCCACTGAGGATGGTTCCTGGTGGTTTGGGGACAAGGAGGGAGGAAATGGGGGTACCATCACAAGATTTTCTCATATAATGTACCTAATTATTGACAAAAAAAGATGTTAAAAAAAAGACTTGAAAGTTTGTTGCCCTTTTATTTTAGTCAGAACAGTGTGGAATTTCTGCATCAAGATTAACAATCCTATGCAAAGAGTTAAAAAGGACGGACAGAGATGGAAAGCAATAAGGATTCCTCACATACAATAAAAATAGCATGAGTGCCAGGCTTGGTGGCTCATGCCTTTAATCCCAGCACTCAGCAGGCAGAGGTAGGAGGATCACTATGAGCTTGAGACCAATTGAGATTGCATGGTGAAATACTTTTTTTTTCCCCTCACAATGTCTTTAAATAGTTATTTCTTTTAGCATGGGATTTTGAAAAGTTTGCTTATTGCTGATTATACTGTTCCATGAAATTCTTTTTATTTAGACCAGAGTGCAATCTATAAGCATATTTTATAATTTCAATTCTCAAAAACCTTAGAAAACATGCTATCATAAAATAAATTTAAATAAGAAAATTCTAACCTCAATTTCTGCGACAAATCCATGAGTTCTCAAAAACCAGCAACAGAACTTATTAAAAAGATGTTTTCCCCTCTCCCCCTTCCCCTCCTCTCCTCCTGACTCCAAGTCAGTCAGGTAGCTGGCACAAGTTGCACACCTTGATTTACAGGGTGTTGCTACAGAGTGATGAAGAAGCCTCAACCTCCTTGTGAAAGGGCACCTGTGTTTTGCTTTTATATTAATCTCATTATTTTTTGTAACAAGCAAAGGTTGCCTTTACAGAAGTAAGGACTCAGACCATCTAAATGGTAGGATCCAGAGTTCTAAAGGCAATGATCATAGGCCCCATGAGAAAATACTTTGGATTTAGTATGTGGATCTTACATTTTAATAGAGATAATCCTGGGGTACATGCTTGCTCATATTTTTTTTCCAAATGATATACAAATATTCCAGCATTAGTAGCACTCACTAACACAATTTCTTGTTTCCTATGCAAATAAAACAAAATCTGTTTTTTTCCTCCTTTCATGATGGATAGTACCTTACTTACCTGTAGTCCGTATAACATTGTAGCAATTCTGTTCTTGTTGCTGACACAAACACCAGCCCAGAAGCAATTTATGGGAGAACAGGATTTATTTCATGCTTAGAATTGTGAGGGAAAGCTTCATTGTGGGCAAGAAGACTGCTTCATTTCACGTATCAGCACCAGAGAGCTACAGAGTAGCAGGAGTGAGCTAGTGCTGAACACCCAGTGGCCTGGGCTTCATCATCTCCAAGGTGAGCCCTCAGAAACACACCTCGTATAGCAAGGCTCCTCTCCCAGAGGACTAATACGGAAACTTAACACAAATACTTGAGGCTTTGAGGGAGATTTTACCACAGACAGCAAACCTGCACACAGTGAAAATGAATGTTCGTTTATCACCAAGTGATTACCAACACTGTCTTCTGAGTGCTTTCAAAATTTATTGTGGCAATATGATACAGGTCCTTGCCTTCTTTCCTTCCTTAGATTCTATAATGATAATCCATTTTTCTACAGGTAAAATGCCTTTTAGTTTGCATAATTCTCATCCTCAATATGATGCACCACATTGAGAAATGATAAAAATTTGCTTAAGATGAATAGGTGATAAAATGTTTTTTTCAAACTTTGCTTTTCCCCCCAATGTTGCCATCATGTTCCATTCCTGAAACAAATAATGAGGAACATCACCATCAACATTCAAGGAAGCACTATAAGGTTAGTATGTTTGCATTTACAGTGATATACTGTTTGCAATTTGACATTATAACAGTAAAAAGCAATGAAAACAAAGATAGTAAAGTTTTTTCTCAATTTTCATTCAGGACACAAAGTGAAACTAAACTGTAACCTGAATAGTAACTTTGCTACAATTGTTTACTTCATTCTTAAATTAATTTTCCGGTTCCTATTCCAATTTGCATTGAAAATAAACAAAAATATAAGATCAAGAATATAGGCTTTCATAATATTCCTTATAAATATCCCAACAATGAATTTTAGTTTATAACATAAGAAGCTAGAAGTATATTCACATTTTTAGATGCACATTGTAAACGTCCTTTTCCTGGTAGTATAATTATTAACTTTCAGAACTCCATAATTTTGTCCTCAAAGGGAAGTGGACAAAAAATCAAATAAGAATCTGGTGAAAAATATTGCTCACATGAAAGAGATAATTAAGGTAAACATTCTCCTGAAAATAAATGAATGACTACCCACATAGATATGGCTGGGAGTTGTTGAATAAACACCCTGTGAGTATTCTTTGTTCCTGACCTTCGACCTGCATGATGGTGTTTTTCCTTCTCCCTAGTGTCCAAAGGATGGAATTCCCATGGGCTCAGTGCACACTTGCATGACTACACTCATTCCATTTCTTCTCATTTTATACCTGCCCTCTCCCACTTGGCTACTCACCTCCCAGCTTTTCCTAGACTGATTCTCAGGATCTGCTTCTGTAAAAGAGTGAGAGGAGTAGAAGCTGAGAGATGAGGAAAGCATCAAAGGTTCATGGCTGAGAAAGGCAGCAAAGACACATTTCTAGAAATCCCCAGGAAGTGGAGGACAGGTGGACTGTGATGAGAGACAAAATTGCATGACTCCTAGCTCAGATTATAGAGAATGAACTTGATCAGAAAGGTAGCTAATAGTTTTAAAACAGGAAAGATATATATGAGGCTTAAATTTTACAATTTATAGAAACTAATATAATGGGATGATTACTAAACACTGCTTTTTTTCCAAGTGCCTCATTTTTTTTATTACAATACAGTTTGGCCACAATATAAAATGGACAATGGTTCCATAGACCTGAAAATAGCACATTTAACTTCCAAATTTTCAAACATCTTGATAACTTCATAAGCTGAAATGGCAACTGGCAAGAAGGCACCCATATTCAGGCATCCTTCGGTCTCTGATCTCCTCCCTTTCTGTCATTTCTGCTCTCCTACCCAAGGCCTCACCTACATGCTATAGAGTCCTCCCAAAGGCAAAGAAAAAAATGCATCATGTTTAAATTCAAACCCCTAGTATCTGCTGCCCCTTTTTTTTCTGGTGAAAACTGATCTTTTTTTTTTCTTTACTTTTTTTAAAATTTATTGTCCATAATGAGTTACAACATTTAGTGGGCAAACAATGAGTTGTTATCGCCAATTCCCCGCTGCCCTCCCCACCCCACTCCTCTGGATAACCTCCTCCATGGGTCGTCTGGATCAGTCCTTGTGACAGGGGACCATGGATAGCCTAGTATTCAGCCAGGTTCTCCTGGCCATGCCTCTAAAAATTCTTTTCCTTTACTAATCATAAATGCATTGATTTTATACCATCCTTATATACTATACAGTATAAAACAAAAGGCTTTCTTTTCACTCATCTAAACATCTACTTGACTATCAAATATAGAATCAAATGTGTTATGTGTTTTCAAATAGCTAGTTATAACATGCAAGCAATTATATTTTGGCTAAATTACTTCCTTGAGACACATGATATATGCTATGAGACAGAGAATATGAAATATTACCTGTCTCAAATCCAAAAACACAGGTTTGAAGGTTCAGTGATGTATTTAATGATTACAGTTGCAAGATTTGAGGATCATTTTAGTGAAAAAAACGACAAAAACTTCATAAATCCAATAGTGGTTCCACTCAACAGGGTTTATTTGGAATGTGAATTGGAATCATGTGAATATTTACTCCTTAGTAAAAACAAAAGAGAGACAGACAGCCAAACACATAACTAAAACATTCTATCAAAATTTTTTAAAAAATACAGTCAGGTGTGGTGGTACACATCTTTAATTCTAGCACTTGGAGGCAGAGGTAAGAAGATTGCTCTGATTTTCAGGACAGCCTGATTCTACATAGTGAATTCCAGGTCAGCCTGGAAGCAAGACCCAACCTGGAAAAAAAAACACACACAGAAACAAAAATAAATAAAATACTAATGCTTCATTATGAACTTCATAAGGAATATTATGAATGTCGGCTAAGGAGTTGATTATGTTTCACTTCCTCACTATGAATATGGACCCTGCACCTTTAAGTCTTCAAACATTAAATTTCATAAATGTCACCTTTTACTCATTAACATTACTCCTCTCACTGCATGATCATAACTGTTCATCACAGTATCCCACTTCAAGTGTGGTATATTCATTCATTCATTCACTCAGTTATGCATATCTTCATATATATTACCCAGCTGAAAAGTTCTTTGGTTTCCAGAATTATACTAAGATAAAGTCTACCTTCAGTAAAAGGTAAGGTGAACCTGAAGTTGTACTGATTTTTTTTCAATATTATGTATAAGAATTGTCACAGAGAACTTCCAGCTAGAAGAAATAGATCCAAAAACTTGGAGGTAAGAGTGGTTCCATAATCAAAAGATTGCAACATGCAGACGCTGGATTACAGATTGATAATATTAAATGTATTAGCACTCACAATTATATAAAAGTCATAATGCTCAAATGAGCAAATGAAGCACATAGAAGAACAAAGCAAAGTTCCTGAAGGGAGTCTTTCTGTCTTTAATGTTAGTTTAGTTAATGAAAGGTATGAGTTCAGAAAAAGTTTGTATGTAGACATATATTTTATATTAAAGCCACATAACTATCAAAATCATGTTTGTACATTAGTTCACACACAGAATCACTACTGTCCACCTGTAGATCTCTTATATAAGGAAGATAGAAATAGAAAGAGATCGATAGAAATAGACAGAAGAGAAGATAGTATGGCTGTTGTAGAAAATGGGGACAGAGAGGATAAAAATACCTTATTTGATTTGCAATTAATCAGAGTTAGTTACCAATGCATTTCCATTGTATTTGTTTATTTTCCAGGAGCAATTTTGCAAACACTTTCTATAGAAAAATCCACATACAATTTCATGGCTTGCACTAAGAAAACATACTTTGAAATGATACATGTATCATGAAATAGTTTGCAAATTTTCATCATTATTGTGTAAGAATATTATTTTTCAAATGTTCTTATAATAATTGTTTTGGTTTTAATACTTGTGATAGTTTGAATAGATTCCCCCAAAATAATTTATTATAAGTGTGTTTATTATAATTGTAAATTGTCTATAGCCTTCTGGCCTGAGGTGGTGTCACTTTTGCTTAGCCTCTTGGGGACTGGCCCTTTCTAAATTGGATGCAAAATACAAGGGATACTTACGCAAACGAACAGCCTGAACCCAGTTCTGGCAGTTCTGCATTTTGTAAGTTACAGTGTTACAGAGTGTGCTTGCTTGCTTGAGGTGCTGGTGGTGGATTTCTCTCTCTGCTTGCTTCTGCGAAAGGGAGCCAGCCTTTTACTTAACTTTCCCTGGATCTGTTCAATAAATATTTTTCTCCCCCAAATTGTGCCTGGTTTGGAGATTCATCCAAGCAGAGTGTGACTGACTATAATAATATTTGCTTATAAATTCAAGAAATTCATAAAAATAATGTGTGAGTTTGAAGTTTAGATGGTTGTGAGTCTCAGAGCCAAAATTCATCATGTCCCCCCATGGACCTGTGGTTAATCAAGGCATGCTTATCACTTTTATTAACTCACTTCAGATTCTTTTTAAGAGCGAGAAAGCTTTTAGTTGTAAGGAGTAATTGGTTTTCTCTTTAAAAACCACACAGTAATCCTTGAATAAATTAAATGCTAACCTTTATCAATTACTACATTATCTGTTATAAAATGGTCAACAGAATTAGTCACACAATTAATGTTCCTGTTTCTTCTCAACACACTGGTATGCCCTGTGGAGGAAAAATTTTCCCTTTTTAAATGTGGTTTCATTTAGAAATTAATATTGTTTTTGCTTGTCTTTCCTTAGTTTGAGACAAGCTAGATGATTACCAGTAATCCCCACCCCCTAATTTGTGTCTCAAACCTACTTTAAATTAACTTTTTCCTTCATAATGGAAAGGAAGCAGGTTTTCCACATGCATGATTCATGGTCCTGGGACCCTCTGCAAACTCTTAGAAGCTTGAGGAGGCAATCATAGAAATCCCCTTGGTGAGGAAGGTGTGTGGAAAAGCTTACACAGAAGCATCTTGTTATTGCTGACAGTGCCTTCTTGGATCTTCCTGTATTCCTTTTTGCGAATAAAAATCACAATTGTAATTTGCTGTCTGTGTTTCACAACCCCAAACAGTATTTGAGAGGGGAATCTGGAGAGTGATGGAGTGGATAACAAACACTCCTTTAGGCCAGACCCAGAGGACCCACATGATGGAGAAAAGTGATGCTTGCTTGACTGCACTCTATGGAATCCCTATGATTTTAGATCATGTCCTTTGGTGAAAAGTTGAGTGTTTTCTGCTTATGGAAAGTAAAATTTGTGCATATTTATCAAGCCATGTAGAGATTGCTACTTCCATATGAGAACAGGAGCTTCCATCTTCATCTTGAACTCAAACTTTCATAATTCCTAGTCCTCTTGTATTGTAGGGGGTCACAGAATAACCAGCCAAAATGTATGGAAGAAATACATGTCTATTTTGGACAATGTTTGAAAAGAAAAATCGTAGTTTCCTGAAGCATTATGTGGAAAAGAAGGGTTCCTGTCAGTGAAACCAATTTAAACCGAGAGTGCTAAATAAATATTCATTGGATTAAAACCATAACTTGTCCATGGGTACAACTACAAGTGATTGATGTAGAACAGACTCCAAGAAGTTACAGAGCTTCTCAACAGTATGACAGGTTAAGAAACATAAAGGGAAAAAAAACAATATAAAGACCCGGGGAAGCACCTCAATGGGTGTGATACTTTGAATGCAAGCCACCCAATTGACTTAGAACTTTGTTAAAGCTTGTAACTTGAAAAAGGTGTCACTGTGGGTAGATCTTAGAGTCTAGCCCTAATGTGTGTTTGGGGTGGATCTGATGCAAAGAGCCATCTGAGCTCTGTGGAGCTCACAGGTGTGTGTGTGTGTGTGTGTGTGTGTGTGTGTGTGTGTGTGTGTGTGTGTTTTGTTAGTGATGGGTTTCTCTCTCGCCCTCTCTGCTTGGATGTGTGAAAGGGGACCATTCTCTTTTGCCATTATGGAGCTTCCTCTGGGTCTATAGCTTCAATAAATCCTTTCTTCCCCTAAACTGTACCTGGCTTGGAGGTTCATCCCAGCAGTGTATGGTTGAATATGACAATGGAAAAAGTACTTGCCACACAACATGAAGACCTGAGTTAGAGCTCCCTGAACCCACCTATGTGCCAGGCATGCAAGTGCCTGCTCATAATCCTAGGACTGGAGAGGGGGAGACAATTGATATATACCTGGGATTGGCTCCCTGGTTTGTAGATTCCTCACAGATATGGTAAAAGCAACAGAGGAAGATTTCTGATATAGGCCTCTGTTTCCACACCAATGAAAGGACATGAATAACTATACCAATGTATACCTGCAGTTGAACACACACACACACACACACACACACACACACACACACACACACACACATTTGCCAAAAATAAAATAGGTTTAAATTTAGAAGAAAAACGAAGTCTTTCCTTCATTAACTTGTTAATTATTATGTAAAATAACTTTGAAATGGCCAATAAGTATCTCTGATTTGACCATTGCTTAACTCTACAGTCCCTTTGTGACTCACACTCTCACAGCTAAACTCCAACCAAACTTTATCTGTTTTTAAGTTTCATTAACCTGACATGCTTCTTCTCATACTACTTCCCATATCCAAATTTTAGTAGACATTTTCTCTGATGGAAATGCAATCTCTCTCTCTCTCTCTCTCTCTCTCTCTCTCTCTCTCTCTCTCTCTCTCTCTCTCTCTCTCTCTCTCTCTCTTCCTCTTTCTTTCCCACTCATGATTTTTAGTATAAGAATCCCTGCATGAAGGTACTGGGAAGCCTCCTATCATTATGGTAGAACATATATCTGTGATATTTGACCTAACAATGTTGTGCTCTGCATTCTAACACTTAATAAATACGTACACTCCCTTTGTAACTATCTCTTACTAACTCTCATATTCTCTGTCTACAAGTGCTTAAGGTTGGGGATTTATTTGGACAGTGAGCTGGGTTAGATACTGTGACCATTTCCTGTAAACCACATCAATTAGGACAACTGTATTCTAGTAAGTGATTTCAACTAGACATTTTGGGACAAAATGAATAGCATAAAATAATTGACAAACGAAACCAGTGTCCTGGGGAAGATTTTAAAGAAACATTCATGAACAGAAAAGGAAAAGTAATGCTTCAACAATGTAGTTATTGTAGTCAGAGTTCTCGTGCTAGCACAAAAACAAACAAACAAACAAACAAACAAAAAACAACCAAAAGCAGCTTGTGGAGGAATCGGTTTATTTTGGCTTACATTTGAGGGGAAGCTCCATGATGACAGGGAAAGTGATGTCATAGCATAGGGTGTATAATGTCAGAGTTGGGATTAGAACTTAAAAAGCGCCCAGCTACTTCCAATGTTACTCAGAGCGTAAGGAGTACCTGAATAACCTGTCTATAAGGTTAAATAATTAAAATTATAGACCACCAGAGGATAAGGTATAGTGGGAGACTTTATTTAAAAGAAAATGGGAAGTTACAGAGATCTCCACCCACCAGTGTGAAGAGAACACATGGGAGAGGTTTTAGCAAAATCTATGCTGTTCAGCCAAACAAGCAGAAGAAGGAAAGATAACAGAGGGCTCCCACCATGAGGAAAAAGTTTCATGTGGAAAAAAAATCAGCCCCCCCTCACCTTGCCATTAGGCTGGGGTGAGGAAAGGCCTTACCTTTCTAAGGCTTGGAAATTTAGAAGCCCTTCTTCTAGGAAGCCATATGGAGAGAAGAGAGGGCAAGACTTTATTCAAGTGACTTTTTCAGTCAGAGAGACAACTGGTTGGTCCATACCTGACCAATTAGTTTTAGCATCCTGGTTTGAGCTTTAGCTAGAGACAGCTGATATTCAAGGTGCGTGGAGGTCAGGCCTGGAATCTGTGAAACTTTCCTGAAACTGTTACAGGTGGACATCACCTCCTGGGCAACATCAGATGGATAATAGCTACAGGAGTGTGTACCAAACACTAGCAGGGGAAGCTGGCTCTAGCACCCATAGACAGTCTCCAAGAACACACCTCCAATAAGGTTACAATTTCATTTCCAATTCCAAACTTGCCATAAACTGGGAATCAATCATTCAGAGCACAGAAGTTTCTGAGGGACACCTGAATCAAAGCACCACAAGGAATACTTGCCCCAAGGAACATCAACTGTGTTTATCTGCCATTGTCTTCCTGAATGGGAATAATAACAAAGTACACACATAGGGTTCCAGTAGATTTCATCCAAATGAGTTTCCTTTGCATTGAGACATAAATGGTAGCATGTGTAGTACTGGAAGGTGTTGCATGTGTTGCCAGGGGAAATTGGTCAAAGAGATTTGGAGAAAGCAGAGACCACTGATATACAATATAGACCATTGTCACAAGAATGTTGAACACATGGCTGTATGGAAGAGACCAGCAAGTCAAGAAATGCTCATCTGTGCAATAGTGACACTAAACCAAGGAGGGTAATCAATGGCTTACTGATTGGCTAAGAGATCCGCTTATTGACAAGGAACCCTTACCTGGAATTTGGATCCATGGCAAAATCCTATGGGGACTGAGAACTCAGGTTCCTAGGGGATATTCCCACTACCAGAAAGCTACAGAGAGGTTACACCCATTAGGAGCTAGCCAAAATAGCAATGTTGTCTCATTTAAGCTATATTGATCTCACTCTCCAATGGAGATTTGGTTAGTATTTTTCAGAAGGCATTCAGAGAGCCAGGAACAACTCAATTCCACCAACAAGACATGGATGCTGGCTGAAATCCTAGCAAGAGACAAACCACACCTAACCTTCACACAGGGCCCAAATGAAATCTACAAGAAAGTGATGAGATAAACAGGAGACCAATCACCACAGCAAGTCTGATAACCCATGAAAGGTCAATGGATACAGAAACCTAATACAACCCAGAGCAAAAATCCCAACAAAAAAGTAGATTTAAAACTCACTCACTGTGACTCAGGAAACTGGGCAGAAGAAGGGGGGGTAATTGTAGGAGCCATGGTGGGAGAGAATTTCCAGAGACATTGCCCCACACAGCAATAATACACAAAGGGGGAACTACAAAAAGAAAGAAAAACTGGCTATCTCTGGTATAGTTCATAACCCCCTAACCAATGGACAGATGCAGTATGCACACCGAAGAAGGACCCCAGTGGGTAAGGGCCAGAAAGGAGGGAAATGGGGACACAGTCACAAGATTTGATCATACAATGTATATACTTATTCATAATAAGGATATATAAAAAGAAACAGTTAACAAAAAGAAAAGAGAATTGCTCATAGTATCATTATGGATATTTCTAGAACTATAAAATGAAAAAATGTTTAACATCACTATATTTCTTTTTTAATAATTTTTAAATTAAAATAATAATATTTTAAATTTAAAAAAATACAAAGTAAAACAAAATTCATGAGCAAAACATGATGGAAGCCTCCTAGCACTCATGAAATCCACATTTGGGAAGTTTATCATGGCTAAGTACGGATACAAACCACCACAATCAAAGCATGAACCAGAGGGGTTTCCTCTGGATGCTCCTTTCTGGTCAAGCATTCCTGGGCTGTGTGGGGATAGTCCATTCTCTAGTACAGCTATGCCTCTGGACTCACAGCTACTCTTGACTCAGTAATTTACCACGACAAAAAAAAGTAGGGTTGCATGATTATGCACATGTATTCTCTCAGCTTCTCCTGTGTCTTGGACCCCTTAGCTAGCTACAGATTCCTTGCCTTGAAGTTAGATGAGAGAGAAATCATCAGGCTTCCATGAACCTAAAGAAATGGTTTTCACACCATTTGTTAGCACTTGATTTCCACCCACGCAGGTGAGAACAGAAGTGGTTAGACCTTGGTGCAGGTGATAGATAGGATGGGGAAAAGAAGATTCCTAATCTAATCCTGGAGATCAGGAGCAATGCCAATAGACCTCACAGGATAAATGGTGGGACCTATAATTTTCTAAAAATAGATGAAAGACCAAATAAAACAAATAAATAAATTACCAGGCATGGTAACACATGTTTGTCATCACCACACTCAAAAACGAGAGTCAGGCATGTAAATTTTCTTCTAGTGTACAGGGATATAAAAATCAACATTATTTAATGGTTAAGAAAAACTCTAATAAGATTGCAAAAGTCTACTTCTTCTGTGTTAAGGAATTGCCTCTAGGAAATATAGGAAATCATTCTGAGGTTTAATTGCAAATCTTGATTTTTTTTTTTTTTTTAGAAAATCAAATAAAGATGCAGTAGAGGTGCTTCTGTGAAGAAAGAAAATTCCAGACTTTGGGAGCTGTCTAGGCTAATATTGCCATTAGTTAAGACTGAAGCAATGGATATGGCAAGAAATGTGGGATGAACTCTGAAACATACAAATTTAGGACTTGTTTAAATAGTAAAACCCATTGAAAGTTCTTAAAGATTAGATACCAAAATGGCAGGGAGAGGTAGGCCTGAATTCCAAGTGGTTGAGTGTGTTTCACTCTCTTTGAGAACACCAGAAAATTGGTGTTGAGATGAAGGTCAGGGTTTCCATCTTGGATGTATTTTAGTCTCACTAGTCCTAGTGGACATGGGTTAGCATGATGATTACGTTTCTGGAATTTTGGGAAGATTTGCAAGATGGGGCTCTGGCTTTGGAAGTCAGAGACACATTGATAGCTGTGGTAGTTTTGAATAAATGTCCCCCAATAGAATTTATTATAATTGTGTTTATTAAATTGTTAGTAGTCTCCAGGTTTCTGGCTGGAGGAAGTGTCACTTTGGCCTAGCCTCCTGGGGACTGGCCCTTTCTAATTTGGATGCAAAATACTAGGGATAGATTTGCAAAAGAAAAGCCAGAACCCAGTCTGGCAGTTCTGCATTTTGTAAATTACAGTGTTACAGTGTGCTTGTTGCTTGCTTCTGGAGGTGCTGTCTCTCTCTGTCTCTGCTTGCTACTGTGAATGGGAGCAAGCCTTTTTCCTTAACTTCCCCTGGATCTATTAATTTCAATAAACACCTTCCTCCCCAAAATTGTGCCTGGTTTGGAGAATCATCCCAGCAACATGTGGCTGACTATGACAATAGCACTATCACATATCTGTAGGGATTAAAATACCTAACAAAGTTTAGGAAATAGAAAATGGTACAGAATTAAAAATGTGGGTCCCCAACATATTCTGTCCAGGAAAAAGAAAACACATTTGTAAAGAAGTCTCTTTCATTAATGACATATGAAGAAAAAGAAAACTTGGGGAATGTGATGTAGAGATACCAAGGAATGTATTGCATGAAAGATGTTGATGGCTGTGGACTTTAAGTTATCGAGGTGATGCAGTGAAAAGGGATTCAGAAAAGGTAGAAAAGAAAAGAAACAAGAATTGATCCATTTGCCAGCGAGGGAACATGATGGTTTGTTGGCAGTCTACCGTGTAGGGAGTTTGTCCTTGAAGGGGAAAGAAAACATGGCACTATATTACCTAAAAGAACAGAAAAAGAGACAATACAAGTATTTCATATTAACAGTAATTAACAATGTGAAGTTCTTGTCTAGGCAGGACCTAAAAGTAATTGGTGACAATCAAAAGGCCAAGACTGGGTTTCTATTTCCTTGGAGACCATTCTAGACATATTTAATTAAATTCTTGGCTTCTTGGCAGACAGCCAAGTCAGGTGAACTGAGGAAGTTGGCTGATATCATCATTCAAGTTAGGCAAATAAGAACCCAGAATACATCGATTCTTTAGTACTGGATTATGAGTGTGGAATATTCTTGATTATCCATTTCTACTGTTCAAGTATTCCCCAATCTATTATGATAACCAATACATGTATAAGGTAAAAGATTTCAGGTGACAAGATTCCTGCTTGGAGAATCCCTGACTCCCTTACATGTCCCGTGTTGTCTGCTGACTGACCCAGGCCTCTTCAACTGCAGCCTTAGCCACATCAGCTGGAGAACACTTATGTCAGCCCTTTGACAGAAAAATGAAAGTTCAGAGGAATTTATGTGTTCTCCTCTTTCTCTGCACACAGAACCCCCTACCCTGTGCAGCATGACTCTTGTAGCCTTGACGACCCTGGAGTCCTGTGTCTGTGACCCTCAAGCATGACACTACTTTGAAAGTTAATGAAAGCTGATCAAAGTGGCCCTACTTCATCTTTCCATATGAGTTGTAATTGCCTGGCATGTGAGTCCAGTGCATTTCAATAGAAAGGGCTCCATCAAATCTCATTACATATATCCAAATAGCGACACTCACCCACACAAAACTAAATCTCACAAATTCCCCATCTTTCTATTTTGTCTAGTTCTAGAAGTCTCTTTTACATATAAACAAACATGTATAAGAAATCATGCATTCAATAGTTTTAGAGAGAAAAAAAAAGACTGTCCTTTTGTGGGTTTCTTTTTAGCTTATTTTTGTTTCTTTGTTTGTATTTGTTTTGTTTTGTTTTGTTTTGTTTTAGGTATGGCCTTGCTGTAGCCCAAACTACCCTGGAATTCATTATGTAGTCTCAGACTGGCCTTAAACTGATGGCAATCCTCCTATCTCTGCCTCCCAGTGCTGCTGGGGTCAAAGTCGCATACCACCTTGCATGTTTGTTTATTTTTTGTGAAACTATATAAAGGGGAATTTCCTTAGTTATAATATATACTGTCATTTATTCTATCCTCATTCCTAGCAAAAAAAAGTTAAGGGCCCTGAGCATTAATAATTTTTAATGTTGGTGGAACAGAACCTGTAGCTTATATTTCCTTCCATAAAAGTAGTTAAGAGTAAACTACATAGATTTCTTTATTATGTTCCAAACATTGAAGTATCAGCCTCAAAATATCATAATCTTGTTCAAATGCCAACTACTGTTTGAGGATTTGTTATGAAAGCTGTTAATTGTTATATGATCAGAGAGAATTGCTCTTAAATTAATCTCTGGAATTTCTGTCATAAATCATCATGTCACAATCAGTTCCATCATGGTGGTTTATAAAGAAACAAAAAGCATAAACATAACATAATCTGTCAAGATAACCCAAAATAGTTGAGGAGCACACGATGAGGAAGGATGAAGAGAAAATCACTGACTGCACACTTGAGGCTGATTATCAATTGCTAGAAGAAACTGACGTGATTTCCTGTGACAATAACTAAATTGCAATGAAGAATGAAGTAGAAATAATCCGTACTAAATATTTTGATTCTTTCAATTGGAAAAAAAATAGAATGCTTTTTCCACCTCCAAAAGTTAAGAAAAAAAAATCATATAATTTATCAGTAAGCCATTATACAGCAAAGAAAATAAAGTATCTATAAGAATAATCTATGTTATGTGAAATATGTGTTGAAAATATGCTTTTTTAGAAATTTTTAATTTAATTCAATTTTGTAGATCATTCACAGGTCGGCAGGTGAAGCTATCACAGAGAATGACAGACTTATTTGAACCTTTATATAGTGAAAAGCAAAGTGCACTGTTTTAATGTTCATTTAGGCTTAATAGGTATATGCTTATTTCACATCCTGGCTTGAATGAGGATAAACTCACATAGTATGAAGAATGGTAGATTATGATTGTGCCAGATGTTTGATTCAATATGTAAAACCTGTCACATGAAGTAAGAGAAAAGTTATGTCTAAAAGAAAATTCAAGTGCATAACACCTATTCATCTACTTTTTTTTTCAGACCATGCACAGACTTTTATATAAATTATAAATGCTGCTCCCATAGTTGAAAGCTGTTTTTAATTTGTAGAGACCATTTTCTTGTCAACCTAGTAGTCTTTCTCATACTGGTTTCATTATTAGGGAAACCAATTAAGTGTGCTCAGTGTAAGCCACATATGCTAAGTACACAATTTGTATAAAATTCTATTCTGTTTATTACCTTTATGCTAGCGACTTTTTTCCCCTGACTTGCAGTAGAGGGTTCATTTTTTAATAAGAATTTTGTGTTAAAAATGGCATGTTGAAATGCCTGACATGAGAATTCTCAAACTGTCTTAACTAGATTTTGGCATTTAATAAGCTGTAAACTGCTGAAGCTATTTGCAGATGAAGTCTCATTTTTGTCCATCAGCAGGGGGCTGGAAGCATAATTAATTGAGTGAAAGTTAAAAGACGGACAGCACCGTTACATTTATGCAAATATTGCAGCCGAACATCTAACAGAAGTGAAAAATAGCTTGCAACGGATTGGTTCTGTGTTGGACCCAATTCCACAGGGTCCATTTAAACATTGCAGATTGTGCATCTGACAATTAAGACTTATAGTGGTTTTTAATCCTAGCTGTGATGGTAGGAATAGTAGGCAAAAGTTGAAGTCCAGAGAGACAATTTTATTTCAGCTCTTGCCTTTTTTTTTTACCTCTCATGAATGTTAAAATATACTTGCAAAATATCAAAAGTCAAATGATGCATGCGTGTGCAACCATATGCCAGGCTCTGCTGTTTGCGTCTTTTCTTCTTATCCCAGGCATATGTACCCTTGCACACCGAAGGTTCCATTTAATTAAAGTTGGTAAAAAAGCTTAGACCATAGAGATCAGGACAGCTGCTTGAGATATTAACCTGGGCACTGTTTCGGGATGGCAGGAAGCTTTGCTGGGAGTCTGTCTCCTATTACATATTTTGGTAGGGTTTTTCCCAGAAGCTGTATGCCTCAGAAGATTGCTAACTTTTCCTTAAATGGTTGGGAAACATTAGCATACTCAATGATTACAGGAAATTTCAAATTGAAATTGTGCATTTTCCTCATTTGTATGTTTTTCTTTATTACTCGGATCTGCATGACTTCCTTGGTGATTGATTTTTGACTCGTCCCTTTGTGTGTGCCTTAGAGTTGTTGGCTATTCAGCAAGACACTCTGCCCATGGAGATATTTATTAAAAATTCTTCTGCTTTCCTTCTCATACTTTATCGTTTAGGACAGGCCTAATTGAGGTTTTCAATTCTAAGTAACTTAAAAAATTAACAACAATAGAAATTAAGTTTGCTAGCAAAAGAGGAAAGATATTTATGCATGTGTGATCTCTAGTTCTGTGTGGTTTCTTTGTATTAATAACAAACAAATTCAAGAATTTAAAAAATACTTTTAAGTTCAATCATGGATCAGTCAATGCATGTGTACTTTTGTGAAAGAAACTTAATCCTAAATACCCTAAAAATAAAAGGAAATGCACTATTAATATTGCCTTTAAGCAGTTAAGATGGATGTTCAAAGCTAATCCCAAACCAAAACTAAGTTAAAGAGAATTTAAAAAAGAGAGAGAGAAAGAAATTACTTCATGGCATATCTAAATGAAGGATTGTAAAAGATTTTTAAAACTATTCTAAACCAAATTGTAAAACATGAGAAAATAAGATGATTTCAAAATACATTATAGTGAGCAAATTCACAAGGAGGCTTTTGATTTTGTTATTTACATTCATGTAAATTTACAGAACGTTATTCTCATTACAAAATATGTTATATTATCTAGTGTTCTTTCATCAAACCATGCCAGTAAGCACTGGTGTATATGGGTGGGGGATTTTACACATTTTCCCTTTACTAAATGAATGATTTCTAATTGTTCCACAGAAATTCAGCTATAAGCATGATTAATTAAAATGTCTCTTATTATCATCTATGTAAAATACATATTTAAATATATATTACCCTTAATGTTTTCTATTCAAACATTGAAAATATTTGTGAAATTATATTACAAAATATAACAATTTGATGAATATTTCCTTTTAGAAATTAATGATATTTAATGCTCTTGGATATCAAGTATCATATGTATATAGCTTGTTATCCTATATACATATTAAGATACACATAAATATAGGTGTATGTTTGCATATATGTATGTGTATGTGCATGTGTGTATACACATGTGATCCAATGCTGAAGTTTCTGTTTTCTTCATTTCATCCTCACAAAAAAAGGATGTTTCTACTGTCTTCTCTTACAATTACTCTATAAGTAGTTCACATTTGCTTTATGAAAAGGACTGTTCCTTGCCTGCTTAGCTACTTGTGATGGTTTTGTTGTCAACTTGACCTGTTTAGCAGTCTTAAACTCTAATCTTAATGAGGATGTTCATAGGAAGGCAGTCCTATCAGTAGGGGGCAGAATATAAGGAAGCTCAGAGGAGCTAGAAACAAACATCGCTTTCTTGTAGGACATTGCAGGATGGAAATTTCAGAGATTTAGGAAGTCAACAAGTCTGGGAAAGGGTTTAAAGACCCATCCTAAGGCTAAATAAAGGGGAAGGAAATTTCTCTTTTGCCCCTGCCTGTTTGCTGTTGTGTGCCATGCCTGTTTGCTAATGTGTTTGTAATGTGTGTGTTCATTTGGTAATGACTCTCTCTCTCTCTCTCTCTCTCTCTCTCTCTCTCTCTCTCTCTCTCTCTCTCTCTCTCTGTTTGGACCTTTGAAAGTGGCCTTCTTTGCCATTATGGAACATCTCCTGGATCTGAAGCTTCAATCAATCCCTTCCTCCTATAGCTGTGCCTGGTTTGGAGGTTCATCTCTGCAGTATGTGTCTGACTGCGAAACTACTTTTCTTGTTAATCTAAACAATACCAGTAAAGAAGTTACTTAAAGGAAGAAAAAGTTTTGGCAGTGGGGCTCACAGTTTCATAGGATACAGTTCATCATGCAGAACTGATAGACAACTCACATAGCATCAACAATTAGGAAATAGAGAGCAGACAAGAGTAGGAATAAGGCTAATTTCTATATCTATTAATTAAATTATAAAGAAATCATTTTGCTTAAATAGAAACTAAGCATACATTAAAGTAGCAAAAAAATTCAATTAAATCTAAAAACATTTAATTTAAAGTTATAAAGGTAATCAATGTTAATCAATTCTCGGATATTCTGTTAGTTATTTCCAATGACATATTTGTATGCTATAAGAGATTGCCTCTTGTTTCTTGTTTTAAATAAGAAAATTTGAGGAGATAAAGTATAGAAAGTGGTAAATACAACCTCTGAGTAGTAATTACTTAGCACATGTGTTATCCTCAATTAGACAAAAGAAAAGCTTTTAGCCTTAGGAAAGGAAACACGAAGAGAAAGAATGCACTAACATATGTCTTTTAGTGCAGATCCCTCTGGGATAAGTACCAGTTAAAAGTACTCAAAGAGAATGCCAATAGAATCTCTACTACTTGTGAGTTAGTTAAGATTGGAACCTCCTCTTCTTGAAACCTAACAAAAAAAATCACACAAAATCACTTCTAAGGAATCTGTTTACCGAATTTCCTCTATCAAGGTAAATTATGGTATAGGCAGTTTGCAGTGTTGTGATTAAACACATATGCAACACTTATGGGAGCAATTAGATTCCTGCTACTATTTACTCCTTTGAAGTAAGAGTGCTTTCAGAATTGAATCTGAGCAAAATATTAAATAGTACATGAAATACCATTTGAATCTCTCTAATTAATTGAGTCACACTATCTGAGATGAATTGGAGACCTACTTAACGATGAAAATATATGCATGTATACTATTTTCATAGGATTTTACAGGTTAATGAATGTAGAAATTTGGAATTTTTTTACTTCATATCATTTTCTTCCCATTTTACATTTAGGAGTAAACTCTTAATTCAAAATAATAATGATAAGTAATATAGTTTTGTTTTCCACATTGGGCACATCAATCACTGTGTGTTATATATTTATTTTGTCAATACTAATTTAATAGTAAGTTACCTGGTACATGAAGGAATTAATTGACAATGTTCAAGGAACTGCCCTTGAGAGAAGAGAGAACCAGGATTTGAATTCAGGTCAGTTGAATCACCCAATTCAAGTTCTTAAATGTATTAAACATATCATTGACATATTTCTAATGGAAAATTAAAGAATCATTTATGATGGTAGTAGATTTTTTTTATTTTACATTGTGGTGCTAAGTATTGAACCCACGATCCTATGCATTTCCTAACACTGATCTGTGTCTCCAAACCAAGTTTTCAATGTTTTAGATACTTTAAGCTTTTCTTGTTTCTTGTTCCTAATAGAATTAACTTAGGGAGCGGGAATGTGTGATGGTAATGTCTGGTTATCAACATACTAGTTAGTATTTACTTTTTTATTTGACATGTGTATGTGAGCCTGTGTGTGTGTATGTGCGCCTGTGTGTGTGTATGTGCGCCTGTGTGTGTGTGTGTGTGTGTGTGTGTGTGTGTGTGTACAGGGACATATGTAGCCTGTTCCATGTGTGGAGGTCAGAGGACAACTTTTGGGTAAGTACTCATTGTTCTTCCTAGTTTGTACAGAGTTTCTGTCTCTACTGTTATTTGTTGTGCTTGTCAAGAGCTTTCTGGGAAATTCTTCTTTCTCTGCCTCCAATCTCTCTTGTCAGCATGGCAGGCTTAAACCCCAACTTGTTTTTTTGTGTGTGTGCAACAAAATGCTACCCATGGCCTCAAAGAACTGCTAGACAACCTGGGCTGCATATTTTAGAGAATATAATAATGAATTGATTTTATATAAATACTACAATTTTTGTTTAGTAATTAATCAGAATTGAAGAAGTCAAGTCATAGGAAAGAAATAAATAAGCAAAGTGGAAGTTAAAATATAACCTCTATGCAACTTGCTTCTTTAACTAGAAAACACTTCCCATCATGAACATACTGAACCAACAGGTAAAGCAAAATGAATGGGAAAAAGAAGAAAAATACACCAATAAACTCTCATCTATATAATTGCCATCATTTTTACAACTATTTTTCCTTCCTTCCATATAAACAGTTATCTGAGTTTATTAGTAACAATTTGAAAAAAATTGAGCTCTAGTCATCATTTTGTATGATAATCACAATCCCAGATCAAAATTCCACTGGCTTTTAAAATTGATCTCAGGATTATTATTGCATTTGTATGGCATGATAGTAGCAAATGTATCATAAAGAATGAAGAGAAATGCTTTCTTCTGTATACATATGAATTATACTAGTATAAATCCAATTTAGTCATGTCATAGAAAAATAAATCCAGATAAAATGTGGTATTTACTTTTAAATATCAGTAAACTGTAGATGACTGACAAATGTTACACACAGTTTTGGGTTTCAAGTTCCTATAAGGTACAATTAAAAAAATACAAACCGATAATTCACTAAGTGCCCTGTTAACCAGTATTTGAGTCTTTTAGAGTGAGAGAGAATAGCAGTAGTTTGTGATGAGCCCCTCAGTTTTCATGGCACTTCATTACTAGCCCTGAATAGTCAATAACTCAAAGACACATTTCCAAAAGATTTCCCACTGAGAAAGCTTTTCATTTGTGAGGTGTTAGCACATATCTGGTAAGTTAACAAATAAACTGAAAAAAAAAAAGATGCTCACACAATCAGGTACCAGCATCTCTTGATGAAGAAACTGAGACTTGCAGATGGTCACACCCATTTCTCTTGGTTCCCAGGCCATAGCTTCATCATTTAGTCCCAAAGAGACCAACAGAGGACAGCACCCTCAGCCTAACTGTGATATCTACAGAAAATTTCCACTACTGAAAGGAACATACAAAGGAACAATATCCAGGCATTGTGGAGCACACCTTTAAACCTGTTACTGAAGGCAGAGGAAGCTTGATATGTGGCTACCCTAAAACTATACAATTACATAGTGAATTCAGGTCAGTCTGGGCCACAGCAAGACCCTACTTCCAAAACAAAAACAACAACAAAAAATAGTAGACAATAAGTATGCAATTATTACATCAGGTGATCTCTCTCACTCACTCTTGCTCTCGCTCTCTCTATGTATGCTCTCTCTATATAAACATATACATAAAGAATATTATATATATATATATATATATATACATATGTAGAGAGAGAGGAGAAATTAGATATAACTCAGTGGGAATATAACCAATATGCCATATATTCATACAGTGAAATTCACAATTAATTAAAAAAAGAAAAAAATATCACATTTTGGGTCTGGAAATATGGCTCAGCAGTAAAAGATGCATGAAGAGCCTGCTGTCCCTGGTTAATTCACAAAACAAAAAGTGTCACATCTGGAATTGGTTAGCAGAAGTAAAAGGCCCTAGTGTGAGTGTGTGAGTGTGTGTGTGTGTGTGCACCGCGCGCATGCGTGCACGGTCACAAACACACGCAAATTAATAAATGTTTAAAATACCACATTTCTTACATAGCATAGTTATGTGAATATTTATATAATCAATGCATAATGAGGTACTTGAAAATAACTAATATTAAAAAAGACTGAAAGAAACTTGGTAATTATGAAGCTATTATCATTCCAAAGTACTTTTGGCTTTCCAAAGGTCATTTTTAATTAAAAAAGAAAAAAGAAAGAAAAAGAATACCTTACCTAATATGGTATTACTAGCAAATAAATCAGACTTTGCATAATGCATTATTCCATCTTTTCTATATTCTATATAACAATGAATGATGGATATGTTTCATATAATATTCCAATATGACATGGAGAAAAATGAGATTATTCTCTCTTTTCTCTTTTTATTGACAACTTCCATAAATATAGATACTATACTATGGTCATAATCCCTTCCACAACTCCCTTTCCCTCCTCCCAAGCTCCTCTCCACTGACCATGTTCTTCTTTCCAATGACTTTCTTTTTTAACATGATGTCATCATTTTTCCCTCCTATTGTGCAGGTCTTGTGTAGGTAATGTCAGCCACTATGAGGTCAAGAACATCAAGGTCAGTTTGTCTCTGGATGACAGCATTGTAAGCAGCTCCCTCCCATCCAATGGCTCTTCGATGCTTTCTGCCTCCTCCTCCACAATAGTCCCTGAACCTTGGAGGGTGGAATAGAGACGTTTTCCTTAGTGCTGAACACTCCACTGTCACTTCTCAGCACTCTGGTTAGTTTTGACTCACCACACTGGCCACCACCATCTGAACAAAAAGGCTTCTCTAACCAAGAGTGAGTGTAACTTTGTAGCATTGCTACATGGCATAAATCTAGGTGTTTTGAAAGCAGTTTGAAGCGCATAACATAGGAACTATTCAGACAACAGTACCAATTTTCACCTCTAGGGCATATGATGTCATCTGCCATAGGCATTTGAATATGTTTTCTATACCAGGCACAGATTCCCTCCCAGAGAGTAGACCTCAAATCCAATCAGAGAGCAGTTGGTTTCCTCCAAAACAGACATGCCACCATTGCACCAGCTGGTATATTTCACTTGGCTGGCCAGCCATAAAGCTTGCAGGTTCCACACCTAGGTAAGGCCATCGATGAGTTTTCTGACCCAAGGACTGCATTATGAGTGCTGCATAGCTCTTACCAGCATCCTGAGAGCTGGTTAACAGGGAGCAAGCCCTTGCGGCCCAAGCATGTAAAGTCAGCAGCAGTGGGGCCTTGCCATCTAGCTCTGGTGAGCAGCTGTAGTGTTTGGGGAGTATCAGGGGCTTTCTTGGCCCACAACTCACTGGAAGGTATCCCATTTTTTCTGCCATCTTTTAATAAATGACTAACAAATCATTTAATTAGCTTTATTTAAATAAGCTACTTTGTTCAGTAGTTTTAAATTAGTAGCTATGTTTTATTCAGTTCTTTTTTAAATATTTTATTTATTTATTTGAGAGAGAGAGAGAGAGAGAGAGAGAGAGAGAGAGAGAGAGAGAGAGAGGCAGAGCGAATGGCAAAACAGGGCCTCCAGCCACTGCAAATGAACTCCAGACACAAGCACCCTCTTGTGCATCTGGCTCTACTTGGGCACTGGGGAATCGAACTCAGGTCCTTCTGCATTGCAGGAAAACACCTTAACCGCTAAGCCATCTCTTCAGCCCTTATCGGTTCTTAAGATTCTAGTTAGGCACTTTGTTTATTCTTAAAGGACTAATACTGCTTTTCTGTGAACGGATATTTTTTGCTTAGTTGTGGTGGCAGTGTGTGTGTGTGTGTGTGTGTGTGTGTGTGTGTGTGTGTGTGTGTGTGTGTGAGTGAGTGATGCATGTGGGTGGTGTATGCATGAGACTAGAGGAAAACATTGACGGTCCTCCCTCTATCACTTATCCACAAATTACCTTACGACAATGCTTTGAGTGCTGCTGTGGGTTTTCACAGTCTCAGGTGACTCTCTATTCTCTGCTCCCCACAGGACCAGATTACAGACATGTTTGGCCACAGCACATTGATTATATGTGGCCTGGAGAATAGAGCTAAATTGGTCTCAAGCCTTTTCTAGCCTTTGTTCTTACCTAGCACTCTTATCCACTGAACTACCTCACATAAAAATGTGAAAGCATTTTTATGATTATTAGTCCAAACATGAATTTGTGTTAGGGAGTTACAACATGTGAATAAAAAAATAGAATCAGTTTTAGAATGTAATATATAATGCACAGAATATCATGTTAAATTTCTCAAACTGCTTTCTTTCTTAGGAGCTAGATAACCTGGACCTAGGCTACAGGCATGAAGTACTACTTACTTCATGAATACAAAATCTGTGACTCTGAATGACACACATTTGTAGAAATAAAATCCAGCATGGATAAGCAGGGGACTCTGTAGACTACAAAATCAATCAACCTTACAAGATGTACACACTTATGTAATAGTAGCATGTAACCTCTACAGGTAACCAACTGTTCTCTGATTGGACTGAAGGCCTGCTCAGTGGGAGGGAACCAATATCTAGTACTGGAAATCATGTCAGAATCCCAAGATCAGGAAAGAGTCTGCTGGCACACCCAAAATCTCCTAAAATTTGCATATCCCCTTTAACCCAAATTGCTCTCACACTAGGTTGGAAAAATCTGTTTTATTTTATAGATGATAGAGAAATCAGAGGAGAGCCTAGATCCACCAATAAGACAAGAAGATAGCCAATTGCCACCATAAGACTTTATACCTCTGCCACATCTGCCAGGGCCTAGGAGAAATTGCAGAGGGAGTGACATCATGAATACCACTAGCCTGACAACCAGCCCCGGGGTGATGGTGGCAGACACTAGAATGACCAAAACCAGAGGCTACAAAGAACACAACTGAAACAGCCAACAGACCTGCCATGGGGAAAGATTGTAAGAGCCACAGAGTGTGCACATGGATAGGAACACCCTAAGGCATGCTCCCCATATTCGCCCTACCCTATATGGCCTTCACAACTCCACTGAGGAAGTGCCAGGTAACAGGACTTGGGGTCAGGGTACAATACTGTATAACCTGTTATATATATATATATATATATATATATATATATATATAATTTCAAAATAGGAAAAAACACACGTTATCTAGTCTATCCTTTTCCATTAGTAGAGAAAGCATCTAAAAAATTATACCAGCTGAGGGAAATAAATAAATTTTAGGAAAAAATCCAAGAAAGTAAACTATTAAAAGCAAAATGTGTAAAAAAATTATAAATTATACTCTTTCAAATTAGGTATCATATTAGTTTTCTCTCTTCATTTTCATGAAAACCTGCTAAATCCAAGAAAAAATTAAAAAATGCCTAGTTAGGAGGGCACACAAAATCTGTGTAAACATTTTACAAACAACTTAAAATGCACAAGGGACAATATTAGCTACACTGTGTTGATAGTTTTGTCTCCCACCTTCAAGCTGAGCTAACTGCCAACAAGACACAGGTGCATAAAAGATGAGCAGGTGAAAGGAATAAAATGTTACTGTGGGGAATATACTCTCATCGTCCATTATGCATACACCTTAGGACACATTAGCACATCTGTTATATGTTTACTAAAGATATAAGTGTATGTGAGCAAGTTTTATTAAGTTATTAGATTGTAATTCCAAATTTACCTTTGTTTTCTATCTTGATGATCAAACCAAGGACAGCATGCATGCTAGGAAAATATCAAGCTACATCCCCAGCTTCAAATTGTAATGTGTCTTCTTCCCAAAATGTATGGATACTGTGAAGAACTTATGTTTGGGTTATGGCTTAATAAGCGCACACCAGTTATTTTCCTAGACTATGTTACTAGGTGTCTGATTCAGTTATTGCACCATTGTAAGACTCTTAAGTTGAGCATTTAGAACAGCACTTACTGTTCATTATGTGAATTTGTCATAATGCTGGATTGTTGCTGTTTTGCTGCGAGTATCCCCACTAATCACCCTGGTTGACATTCTTCCTATTTGATATCACAAATCCAGAGGTGCTATGTGAGTGAACTGGACTCAATAATTGAGTGCGACACAAGACTTAAAGGTAATTATCCATGAGGTACAAATCTTGAAAGGCAAGACAATATCATTATAATACTCTCTTCTTTTCTGAAATTACATTGGAATCTCACCCTTAAACATTGAACACCTTCACATTGTAGAAAAAATATAAATTAATGGAAAATGAATGAAGATGGATATAATAACTCCTCCTGATGGCTCTTGCATTCTTTCTGCCATCTCTTCAGGGATGTTTCCTGAGCCTTGAAAGGAGAGGTAGAAATTTCTCATTTAGTGCTGAGCACTTAATGGTCATTTATTCTCAGGACTTCTGACCGTCTTTGCACCTCTGGTATTCTCCACCAACTGAGAAAGGAAGTGTCTGCAGTGTTGTTGGCTGTACCAGGCCTACCCAATATTGGGCTTCTCAGCATTTGACATGGAGGATGTATTATTCAGGGTTCTCTAGAGGAAACAGAGTTGATAGAATGGATTATAAGAAAAAGGAATTTATTGGGTAGCTTAAGATAGTCCAACAATAGCACTCTGCAGGCCCACAGGTGAAGAAACCAGTAGCTGTTCACTCCACATGGCTGGAGGCCTCAGCAGTCCTAATCCAGCCCAGAAGGCCTGAAGGCTCCCTGGGAGTGGTGGCTCTTCAGTCCATGATGTGAGGCCGAGGAAACTGGTTATACTTATATCCTTTGCCCACTCAGAGAGGTCTACTCACATAATTCTCCCCGATATGTCTTTCTCACCAATTTTCCAATTGTGCTCTTTTCAAGTCCCAGAACATCCAGCCAAACCATTGGCTACAGCCCATGAATCAGTGTACAACCACACATCTGGCCATTTTTCCTTCCAAGGAAAATGCACAGCCATGTGCACTGCCGGAAGTTCTGCCCATTTGATAACTTCCCTTCACCACAGTCCTTCAGGGTTGTCCCAGAAACAGGCTGTAATGCTGCAGCTGTCCACTTCTGGGAGGTACCAGCATAACGTGCTGAGCCATCTGTGAGCCATGCCTTAGTTCTCTCCTCCTCAGTCAGTTGATCATAGGACACACCCCATGATGCCATAGGTGCCTGCATGTGGACAGAAGGCATCTTAACAGGAGTAGCAACCATAGACATTTGGACAACTTCCTCATGCAACTTACCTGTGCCTTCAGGACATGTTCAGGCCCAATCAATTATATACCACTTCCATTTGATGATGGACTGCTGCTCTGCACGGCCAACTTCATGGCCTGGTGGTTCAGACAACACCCAATTCATAATGGGCAGCTCAGGTCACATAGTAATTTGATGGCCCTTTGTCAAGTGTTCAGTTTTCACTAAGGCCCAATAAAGCCAAGAGCTGTCTCTCAAAGGGGGAATAATTGTCTGCAGAAGATGGCAAGGCTTTACTCCAAAATCCCAAAGGCCTCATTTGTGATTCATCTATGGGGTCCTACCAAAGACTCCAGACAGCATCCCTATCAGCCAGTGACACCTCAAGTACCATTGGCTTTGTTGGATCATATGGGCCAAGTGACAGAGCAGCCTGCACAGCCTGGACCTGTTATAGAGCCTTCTCTTGTTCTGGGCCCCATTGAAAACTAGCAGCCTTCTAAGTCACTTGGTATATGGGATGAAGTAACACACCCAAGTGAGGAATGTGCTGCCTCCAAAATCCAAATAGGCCCACTAGACATTGTATTTCTTTCTTAGTGGCAGGAGGGGCCAGGTGCAACAACATATCCTTCACCTTAGAAGGAATACCCCTACATGCCCCACACCACTGAACACCTAGAAATTTCACTGAGGTGGAAGGTCCCTGAATTTTGGATGGATTTATTTCCCATCCCCTCATTCCCACATGCTGTACCATCAACTCCAGAGTGGTTGCCACCTCCTGTTTATTTGAACCAATCAGCATAATATGATCAATATAATGAACCAACTTGACACCTTGTGGGAGAGACAAGTGATCAAGATCCCTGTGAACTAAGCTATGACAGAGGGCTGGAGAATTAATATAACCTTGAGGTAAAACAGTGAAAGTGTACTGTTGACCTTGCCAGCTGAAAGCAAATTGCTTCTGGTGGTCATGGACTGGTATGGAGAAGAAAGCATTCACAAGATCAATAGCTGCATGCCAGGTACTAGGAGTTGTGTTAATCCGCTCAAGTAAAGAAACCACATCAGGGACAGCAGCTGCAATTGGAGTCACTGCTTGATTAAGTTTCCTATAATCAACTGTCATTCTCCAAGATCCATCTGTCTTCTGAACAGTCCAAATAGTAGAGTTAAAGGGAGATGTGGGGGGAACCACCAACCCTGCTACCTTCAAGTCCTTAATAGTGGTATTAATTTCTGCAATTACTCCAGGAACATGATATTGCTTTTGGTTCACTATTTTCCCTGGCAATGGGAGCTCAGTGGCTTCCATTTTGCCTTTCCAACCATAATAGCCCTTACTCCACAAATCAGGGAGTTGATGTAGGGTTTCTGCAAACTCCTAAGTATATCTATCCCAATTATGCATTCTGGGACTGGGGAAATAACCACAGGATGAGTTGGGGGGCACTGGACCCACTGGCATTCGAACATTTGTCAAAACTCCATTAGTCACCTGACCTCCATAAGCACCTACTTTAACAGGAGGGCCGTGATGCTGCTTGGGGTTCCCTGGAATCAGTGTCAATTCAGAGCCAGTGTAGAAGCAGGAATAGTCAACAAGAAGTACTTGAGTGAAGTGGGCTGGTGGTGGGCATGCAAAAGAAGGTAAAGAATGAATTCTGAGATCAAAAACACATGGTCTCCATGCGTTGGAAATGCCAGTAAAAGTTTTAATAAGCAGTTTAAAAACTAGTATTTAGTGAAGAAATATTTTCCATTGAAAAGGTAATCTAAGGACTGGAGAGATGCTCAGTGGTTAAAGTTGCTCATTGCAAAGCCTGACGTTTATTTCCCCAGTACCCACACAAAGCCACATGCACAACATAGGGATGCATCTAGAGGTTGATTACCATGGCAAGAGGCCCTTGGATGCCCTAACTGACTCTATCTATCATCTATCTTTCTGTCTGTCTATCTATCTATTTATCTATCTATCTATCTATCTATCTATCTATCTATCTATCTATCTATCATCATCATCATCATCTATCATCCATCTATTATCTATCTATCACCTGTCAACTATCATTTCTTATATAAATATTTTTAAATGTAACCTTTACTTAAAAAACTTTTAACTTAGCATTATCTGGATACTTATATTTTCTTCAAACATCTTTTTGTGACATATCTTTTAAGCATATTTATATTATTATCATGTGGAAGGTTTTTTGATATACTTTTTGTTTTAGATATTTTAATTTTATATATCTAAATGGTTAGTGAGATATCCCATCATATTTTTTTGTTTTTTTCTCATAGTGCTGAGGATTAAAGCCAGTAATTTATAAGTTAAGTGTCCTACATCTGAGATACATAGCCCAATTTTTTCTTATAACACGAAATTTATCAAATTTATTAAACTACTGAATATATATTTGTATATTAAACATTTTATTATCTCACAGGACTTTATGTGTATGCTGGAAATTATATTCAATAATGTCAATTTAAACATTTAATTGTGATGAATAACTTTCTTTACATTTATTTTCATGTAATCCTGAAACATAAATTATATTAAATAAAATACTGTATTAATATGTCATATCAAGGAGGGGTAAAATACATTACCTAGAACAAAATTTCAATGTTATTTGTTGAGAAATAAGATTTAATTTTAAAGAAAAACATTAATCAATGATCTTTTTCAGGATACCAATCATACAGCATATAATATTTAATTGATGGTATATAATATTTTTGTAATAGCATATATTCATTGAAACACATGGAGCTTTATCTTATATATCAGAAATATTTAGATATAAAAGTCAAATATATTAAATTTACACTTAGGGTGTGTTAACATTATACTTATATTCAGCAATAGACAAATTGTGATATGTTATATTTTCTAATTTGATCATGATAGTAATATGAATTTTCTAACATGGGAAAATTAGTTTACAGTCAGAGTTTTAAATGAGGAGTATATGGTGTGTGGTTACAAAACAACAGATTTAAATCACCAGGATGGATACCATATTTTAAGCTCAACAAGTCTCGTTTTTTAATAATTTCAGTAGATGTATCATTGAGAAATAATTGGAAATATCTTGTCTGTAGGACATTTTCCTTTGTAAGAAATTGTTCCTGAGCTATAATCATTTTGATTCCCATTAGCCTAAGACAAAGCTATAGAATTGTTTGTGAGATTTACAAAATGTTGAAATATTTTCTCCTACAGATAAATTAAGTTTACTTTTTCAAATATTACATGATTAATTGGTGGTTTTAATATTTAATAGAAAAATAGTAAGAATTTTATTCATTAAAGAATTGGAAATAGACACTACAAAGCAGTAATAATTTCCCAGATATAAATTGAAACAAGGTTGTTGTATCTCTCATTGCTGCAACAAAGAACCCAAACAAAAGTGTCTTGTGGAGGAATGGGTTTATTTGGCTTATGGACTCCAGGGGAGATTCCATCCTGGCAGGGAAAAACAATAGCATGAGCAGAGGGGTGGACATCACCTCTGCCACCGCACCACAAACAGTAGCAGGAAGGTGTGCCGAACACTGGCAAGCCGAAGCTGGTTTATAACCCCCATAAGCCCACCCCCAACAACAACAGCTCCAGCGAGGTTGTAAAACCCAAACTGCCATCAGATGAGAATGGATCTCTGAAAGCACATTCATTTGTTTGTGGGGGACACCAGGATCAAACCATGACACCAGGAAATAGAAAGGTATTTTAAATAATAAGTAAAAGAAGAGTTAAAGATTAAAGAATTGCCTATTCTGAAGACATTTTAGCAAAACTGAAAATAAATATTCTTGTATAAATTCTTTCATTATATTTAATTTAATGAAAGATTTCTAAAACTTCAAAACATTCTAGATTTCAAACATCATTCATTCAAAATAAAATTGCTCATACTTAAGGTTCTGTTTTGCTAATTGTTAAATATACATTTGAAAAAAATATTTTATAGATTTCATATTCCAATGATATTAGTTTTTATTATTAAAATATTTTATATTAAAACATATTTATTGTACAAATGGGTTTATTTTATTTACATAATATTTTGCTGGCATTCACCTGCCCTATAAAGATTAGGACAATCTAAATAATTTCTGTGTTTCAGAAAATCAAATTGTATGAACTTAATAGATGAGGAAATCAGATCTCTTAGGAAATCTATTTGAAGTGAGGAACTGCAAGACATCCTTATGTCCATATTATTCTGGTTTGCATCCATATTCAGAGCTGAGTCATTACTTTTGAGAGGATATATTGGCACAGATAAATTAATTTAATGTTTTTTTCTATGAAATTGGTATATAAACTAGTAAAATCAGTGAAGTCAAATGAAAAACTTCGGACCCTCTAACTTCCCGTTCACAACTTCAGTCAGAAATATATTGTGCGGCAAATCTTTTGCACAAAATGTTTATTAGGGAGAGCAATTTTATAAACTATTAATTACCATAGATATTATATTTCTTCCTTTCTCATGTGTTGTGTTCACCATGTCTCATAAAATATTTAGGAATTACCTGCTGAGTATAATTTTGGTAATGACTATGCATTCTTTTGCTGAAATCTTAATTATCCTTGGTATCTACATTTCTTAGAATTCAGTTGTATAACATACTTAAATATGCAAAGCTTTCTAGTACATTTCCAGTCATTTTCACTTGTAAGTCATGGCAGACTCTTTTCCCTGGTTACAACACAGTTTATCTTATCTGTCTTTAAAACTATGAATTTCCTTAGTTTTCATTTTTGTTGGATTTACCATATATATGTACAAATCTGAAAATGGAGATGAAGTAAAGAGTCATGATGACTTCAATCATGGGAATGATTTTATCATATTACATTAAAAGCACAAGAATGCCTGTGACCCTGGCATTCTATTTATATGTGCAAATGACAGTTGAAAAAAAGATGCCATTAGAAATTTATCGGCTTAATTTAACTAAGGTTTAGGTTAAATAACTCCCTCCTGTATTTTGAAATATGCAAGTTTAAAGGTTAAAAGTGTATACTCCTATGCCATTTAGCTTCATACCAGGGAAAGAGTCTGAGAAATGCATCATTAGGCAATTTTTCTCACTTCGGTAACCCCAGGGAGTATACCTAGGCAAGCCTTGATGGAATACACTACTACTGACACAGGTGTTACCTTAGAATATATTGCAAAAAGGTAAGCATTTGCACACCAAAATGAGTCAAAAAAGAAAAACATGATATACAAGATTTTGTAAACGCATGCACCCACAGAAAGCTGAAATTCAACATGGTTGTGAGGTCCGAAGTTTTCTTTAAACCATGTAAACTCTGGTTTGTCATAGATCATCACTGTGACCGGATGAATGGGTTTTTAAACCTCTTTTTCCATCTAAGCCATTAGATATTTTTCCATGTTGAAACAGGGCCTTCTGGAATGTTTGTTGTTCTTGTCACCATCAGTTAAGCAGAGGTTTCAATGGCTTCCATCACTTTATTCAAGCTCTGTGATGGTAGCTGGGGTGGAATTGGATATGGCTGGCAAGTAGTAAGTACCACTGATGTTCTTCCTTCACAGACCTTGATCACTTTCATTTCATCTCCAGGCATTTTCTCAATGTGGTTTCTTACTGGCAACGTTAGCAGTGTATTTTGGGAATTTAGGGACCAGGATGAGCACAACTGTAGGAGATTAAATTAAGCATAGAGAAAATGATGCAATCAAGTGAGGGTAAACACAGGATGCAGCGGACAACTGTCATAACCTGGCTCACTGTTCTACAGTACACCATGCTTCCATAAGTTAGAACCAAAGGTATACTGATTTCCCAAAGCAGGGATATAATCATTTGTCATCCTTACCAAGTAACACATAGAATGTATGTGATGGTTCATATCCATGGTCAACTTGATTATATTTGGGGATGTCTAGGAGTCTGATGAGGCACTCTGTGTGTATGTCTGTAAAGACAGATTCACTTTGAATAAGTATGCTCCATCCACAGGCCATGGACCCAGGTAGAACATAATCAGAAAAGACAAAGCCAGGAGAGCTCTGCTACTCTACATATGACCTGTCTTTATATAAAACTATTCTACCGTCGCCCTACAATGATAAACATATTTATCTCTGGAATTGGGAGCCAAAATAAAGAAATTTTTGCCAGGTATTTTGTTGCATTGATAAGAGAAGGAACCAATAATACTGCATTTGTTGCCTTTCTTATTGTTGGAACAAAACACCTACAAAACTAAGAAAATTAAGGGAGGAAAAGTATCTATTGTCTTACTGTTTGAGGTTATATTTCCTCCTGGCAGGGAAAACGTGCAAAAATGATGTTGCAGCCAGCTCTTCCCTTTGGATGTATTCTCTCATCAGACCATGGAATGGTGCTGCCTGCCATTAACATGGGTACGAGAGCCGCAGTTGACCTAAGCACCATCATCTCCCACAGGCATGCCCAAGTGACTAATTTCCTGGGTATTCTAAGTAGAGTCAAATTGATAATCAATTTGAACCATCACCATTCTTCTATGTTTGGGTGTGTTCACATGTGTGTAGAGTATTTGTGGTGTGCTTTGTGTGTGTATAGTATATTCAACTGTGGAGGTCAGAGGAGAACGCCAAGTGTCTTCTACTTTTCACTATGTTCCTCTTTCCTTGTGACAGTCTGTCACTCAACATATAGCTATCTTTTTTGTAATTTTTTTTCTCAGTCAGCAAGTCCCAGCAATTATCCATTCTCCCAACAAGACTGGGGTTAGAGGTGTGCCTAGACATTGACATAACAGCCAGGGACTCAACATCAGTGGTCTTGGGCCCTTTCAGGCCCACCTGCTTGTACGTCATTAATCTCACCACTGAGACGTGCATTGTTATGCTTTTATAGAGCTCGCAGAATGGTAAGTAGCCCCACCAGTATGAATGACTAAAATGATGAACACTATGTTACAAGGCTCCAGTGTCACTAGATCATATATTTCAGCTCATTCATAATATTATATGGAACCACCATCTTATTATTTCGCCTTTGGACCAAAACATTGTTTTGCAGTGTGCACTGGTAATTAATAGGGACAAAATACTTTTTTGGTCCCATGTTAATGAGGTCACTCAATATATTTTATTCATTCACTCATTTATTCATGCTCTAAATATATATATATATATATATATATATATATATATATATATATATATATATATATCAATTTCCTATGGCAAAAACATTGACAAAGTCACATATCTGAGATATAGGATGAATTATATTAATATAGACTATGGATTCATTTTGATATTTGAATGAAATATATGTGGGATGATATATAAATCATAGAAAGGGAATATATTGTCACTGCTAATTTGGGGAGTATAAGAGAGAAATTATATTTCAAAATTTCAAATGTATTACATTAAAAAGTAGGTTTTTCAATTTAAGCTCTGAGAGGTACTGTCAAGTTCTGAGACCATGAGAAACAACAAATATTTCTTTATCAGTTTTTAGATGATTTACCAAAAATCAATAGATATTAGAATATATCAACCTAAAGTCAGACAGATGAAATGAGAGCCTAGATATTTATTTAATCTTCTCAATAGTCAGTCTTGTGTTCAATATGCAAATTTTTTTCTCAGAAAAAAATTATTACTTCTCTTGTCGTTTTAAAGGTATAAGCCATCATTTTGACTTAAAGACTGATGATTAAACTGAGAATATCAATCAATATTTTTCAGGATAGTCAACTTACATAGTAACTTAGTAGCAATGCGTATATATTTGCTGAATATGGATATACACTCACTTGGTGGTCATCTTAAATGTAAATTTTGTGAACTGCAATCCCCTAAGCTATGAAAAGCAAAACAGTTCATAAAGTATATTATTACATTTGTCAATATGGAAAGTTCAAAGACAAGTTAAAATTAACATGTTTACTATTCATGGCCATTATGTGTCAGAATTGATGGATCCATAACTTAGTGTTATCTCTTTTATTTTGTGAACCTGGCAAGTGGCAACAAACAGACCCAATAGGTGTAATAACTCATGTACAATTCATGACCTTTTTCTTAAAAATGCACATAGGTGTTCTCAGTTTGTAGTGGTCTCCTACAGTGCCACAATCCTTTCAACTTTATAGCTACACTATCTTATTTATTCATATTCTATTCTATTTCTATTCACATGTATTCATTCAGAGGGAATAATAGAGGCCACTTCTTCAATGTCCTGGCCTAGAATTGGTACTTACCACCTGTTCTCACACGCCATCCTCAGCCAAGGGCAGAAGTAACATGTAATCTTCTCCAGGACCAAAAGCTATGTCATATTAGGAACATATTAAAAATGTTTTTGAAGTGAAATATTTTTAGAGGATTATCAATACACCTAAGAATGAGTAGCATAATTTTGTTTAGGACAAAGTGGTTTTTATAACTTTTTAAATAGGGCACTGTGTGATAGACTTAAAAACAAAGGATTAATTATATGCTTATATCCCCTGTATGCAATGCTTCCAATTCACTCTTGCAGGGATTAATGAGTCTTTTCTGGTCTTATTAATTCAATGAAAAATACCATTATATTATTGCTGGTCAATCTAATATGCATCTCTTACTGCTGAGATAAATAAAACATTTTTAAGTTGATTTTGCTATTAAAGAGATTAGAATATATTGACTTCTTACAGTTTAATTAAATGGCAAACACCAAAATATAGAAGGAAAATTAATCATGTATCTATCATCCAAAAAGTTGTACATCCAGAGAAAAATACATGTTGAAAGTGAACAGAATTCTTAAGTTAGTACATTACAATTTCAAATGCACTGTCTCTGTTCTTTTGTTGAGATAGATATATATATATATATAATTATTTTTTAAATTAAATATAGATCATATATATATGAATCAATTTTCCTTCTTAAGAATAGCTTCTCTGTGAGAAAACATTTCAAAGTCCGTATGATTGATAAAAGATAATTGCACAGGATATTTCAAATAAAATGTTTAATTACAAAAACCACAACAGATGTTATGGGCATTTAGAGTTTGAGGTCTCATGTTGTATTCCATTTTGCTCAGTGTATACTTTTCATGATTTATTGACAGCTGCTATAGATGGTCCTTTATTTTCAACTCTTCTCAACCCTGGACACACAATGCAACCCTCCTGCTTTTTTCAATATTTTCCTAATATCTCAGCTCATTTAATTCTATTGATCCACTGAAGAGTATAATGGCACTGAAACTGAAATTAATAGCGCCTCCCTTTCCCAGGGCTAAGAGCTTTCCTATTGAGTCTGTGGACCATCACACAAAATCATAAAAGTAGACAAAAAAAGTAGAATGACCTTTACTGGCTACTATTGTACTGCAAAATCCAGCAAACCTCAGAACATCATTTTCAATTTTATGGCCCTGTTTTCTTAAATAATAAGGGAAGGGGGAAAAAGGAACAACTGACCCCTGTTCGGCATTTACTTAAGCAGAATTGGCATTAATAGAGTATTCTGTCAAAAATTCAAGCTCAAGAAAATGTATGGCTTTGTCCACAGAGCAGCTATCTTAGCCGATTGCACTGTCACCGCTTCACACAAAGCGCATTGCAACACCATTAGTGGACATAAATAATGCACAAGCTCTTATGCAGTACTCAGCTAAGTGCATGGAAACCTTGGGCTCCTGTTGTCAGAAATTCAATGGATTAGTACCTAGATTTATTTTAAGTCTGTAAAGCACTTTGTTCTTGACAGCGTTCAAAGTAGAAAGAGTGCTATCCTGAATGTGCATCTCAATACTGTCATTCCTGTCTTGTAAGAGTGGATGATATATGGGCTGCAATATTTCCTTTTAATATTTAAAGTTTTCACTCTGCAGATGCAAAGAAATATATTAATAGTTATCTGCTGTTATGTTATTGATCTGGAAAGAACAAAGGTAACCTGTAAAGTTTCTCAGTGAAGCTAGTAAAATGAAGGTATTACAATTACATTTTAGTAAAATAGATTTCTCTACAGTAATCCCAAAACACAGTCTTTAGAAAACCACGGAAATCAGACATTAGCTTTGTTCCTTTGCAGTCAACCCTCTATATTTAAAATCATTTTTGTGAGAGGTTTAGCACATTTTAATTTAATTAGCAGTATTCACAGTTATATATAACCCCTTCAACTATGAAACAATATTATTTCTTTTTTGAAGGCTAAGTCTTTTGCACAGTTAACATTTTGCTGAGCAAGAACTATTCTAAAATGTTGCTGAGAATTGCTGCCCTATAACTTCAGATTGGGGGCAGTTTCTGCCTGTAGATATGTTTAGGATTTAAGCCTGACAGGATTCCATGCATTGAGAGAACAAAACACATTCTTGTGGAAATTAAAAGCAGTTTCACATTGATATTGAGGATGGAATTGAAGAACAGAGATATCTCATATGAAGGTCAATCTTTCTCAGTTCTACAAGACATACAATCTTCTTTTAAAATAATAACAGTTCCTTTTCACTCAGCCTACATGGTCCATGAATTTCCACACAATTTGTCGAAATGCCACTCAACGAATTGCCTATTCATTACCAGACAGTAAAATGCTAAAGGGAAATAGGTAACTAATGAATATTCATAATTACATATATTAGACACATTTATTTAGGTATATACATGATGCCATGTCATACAATTCATATTGACTATATATGACTAGTTAATTAATATCTGATTTTGTGTCATTAATTTCTATAGACAGTGGAGTCATGTTTTATTTTATGCACAAAGTTCATTGGTGAATAAAAAAGGGACATGTTTACATTCCATTATTTCAGTAGAAAAAGCAACATGCCTGTGAGACAGTTAGGATTGGCTGCCTGTGAATACATGGTACAAAAGACCTCTTGATACTGTTATTCAAAGTGCATGGAGTGTATTCTTAAATTCAATAATCACCATATGGAGGATGCAAATGACTGAAAAGATCAGACACTGAATAGATAAAATCTTCAAGCTTTGACTCCAAGTCTTTTATTCCAAAGCCTTTTATATGGCTATATTCAGACCAACAAATAATTTCCATATTTCCATCAATAGGTGGCGCTTTTCCCCTTCCTGACAGTCTTCACAGAATAATGGCAGAGACACCTTTATTATGGTTGAGAATTTTGAATATTACTTATAAAACAACAAACATCTCAACTAATTCTAAGTTGTTATATATACCCCCAAGTCTGCAGGTTTTATATCGTTGCTAGCTTGTTCAAGTTATCTTTTGTTGTATCATAAAATATTCCTACCAGTAGTCATACCTAAAGAAAGCTCTGAGTTTGTTTTCCTGCATTAACATTCTAAAAGTATCACTCAGTTTCTTTAATTGTTGTATTACTCTCCAATTATCCGAACAGAAACCAGAAAGGAGCTGTATGCTACATTTTCTGTACCAAATCACCTTCCTTCCCCCCCCCCCCAAGACAGGATTGGGTAAAATCAGAATCAAAAGGAATTATATGTTTATTTTCACTCAGAATTAACTTAATAGCAATAAATTGCATTGATATGAGATACTACCATTTCGGGATCTTACAGGGTTTCCCATACTTTGAAGCTTTTCTGTCAGAAGCAATGTGTGCTGTGTGGGAAGGCACACCTTCAGGAGGTTCATTATAAGCAGACAATGCTTTAAAGAGCATCACTCTTTGTAGTGCTGGGTTGTGTGCATATACAGCCTGACATTATTAGATAACATTATAAGACAGATTGAGTACAAATTCCGTGCACTCCAAATGTAAAAGGATCACTGTAACTCTGATAAATGTCAAGCATCAGAGTACTATGCTTAAACAGTCCTTAAGAGACAAAAACTGATATGCTAGGCATAGCCCTACATTATCGAGACAGCAGTGATGGAGTGCAACACTTAAGAGATTGTACTAACAGTTTAAGTGTGCTGGCACAGAACAGCCAGAGGATGATGAGGCTTCTAAATGTTCAGCTCACACAACTTGCATTTGAAGAGATAAAATACTTCACAAATTCTATTTCATTAATCTTCACAATATCTCTGTGAAGAATTATGAACACCAATCAACAGATTACAGAGGGATGGCATTGAAATGTTGAATGAATTCCCAATCCTCTCAAAAGATAGCCTTGAAGATACTCCTTACAGTGAAGTTATTATTAGTATTATTGTTGTTGTCATTGTGCCACAACGATGAATTTCCAAGCAGCCAGTTATGGGAGGAAAGGATTTATTAAAGCTACAGATCCAGGGGAAATTCCATAAATGTGAAAGAGACTGGCCTGCTTTCACAGGTCCAAGCAGAGAGAGACAGAACCCATCTCGAACTCATACACACAATAGGGAAGGCCCCTTTATGTAGCCTTAAGGCAGGGTCTTAAAACCCTTTCCCAGACATGTTGACTCCCTGAAACTCCTTTTATTCTTTTCCCTTCCAGGAAGGGATATCTGTTTCTAGCTCCCCTGAGCCTCCTTACATCCTGCCCCCTACTGAGAGAGGCCACCTTCCTGGAAACAATTTCAGAGACCCACCCAAGATTACTAACAGGTCAAGTTGACAACAAAATTTAGCCATCACAAAAATTATTATTATCATTATTATTTGAGATTTTTGTGGCAATGTTTCATACCATCTTAGATAGACCTGCAACTCACTATATACATTTTAGCCTCAAATTCACAGCAATCCTTCTACCTCAGGCTGTCATGTGCGTGGGATTACAGGCCTGAGGCACCACGCCCAGTTAAGGGTATTATTTTTAACACCAGCATTCTAGATTAAATAGTCAATTTACATCCTATATACTGCACTTTGTTGGCCAGAAGGACAATGGAACCTCTCTACAGAGGAGGTTAAATTTTCAACATTAGGAATTTAGCAATAGGCTAAACCTATACTTCCATACCAAGTTGTATACAAAAGCTAATCTTTTGAAAAAATTTCAAAAAGGCATTGCCCATAATTGTGACTCTTGCAAAAGCCCATTCCAATGTCCACATTAACACCAGATTAAAAATTTCAATCTTTCAGCAAATTAGTCTAATCACATTACTAAATATCCACTCAAGTGATTTTTAGCAACACATGGTTTGCATTGTATTATTAACAGCTCTTCAAAGGGCCAGCAAAAATCATCACTATCAATAAATTGCTATTGATCACTTACTGTGGATAGCTCAAGATTTTGAAGGATCATATTCCTTCCAATTTGTTAAACTAATTTTTTATAGATTTTTTTTCATATTGACAGAGCAAGTTCGCTTTCTATCCATATAGCAAAACTTTGTCCACATTTACAGTAAATAAACTGTTTTAACAAATACATTTGGCAATGTATTCAAGTGTTTATAATATTGAAGAGTGTGAAAAGGATATTAAAGAGACATTTTATTAGTAAAAGCACCAATACCTGTTGAGCTCTAAAATAAATCTGAATTTTGTAATTGTCCCCTACATTGTCCATGTAAAAACATGTACATCTGAGCATGGTGGTATACACCTCTATTCCCAGCACTCAGAAGGCCTAGTAGGAGGATCCCTGTGAGTTTGAGGCCAGCCTGAGACTTCATAGGTCAGCCTGGGCTAAAGCGAGACCATACCTCAAACCACATCCCCTCCTGCTAAAAGAAAAATTAGGGCTGGAGAGATGGCTCAGTGGTTAAGGCACTTGCCTCCAGTGCCTAAGTCCCCCAGTTCAATTCCCCAGGACCCACATAAGCCAGACCCACAAGGTGGTGACCCTGGTTTTCTCTCTCTCTCTCTCTCTCTCTCTCTCTCTCTCTCTCTCTCTCTCTCTCTC